>PVKS010007616.1:0-72104 GCA_004027875.1 Aplodontia rufa | reverse complement strand
ATGCCTGCTTTGCATGAATGTTAATTATGGTCATACCCCAAATCAATATAAACTCTGGCCTAACCTCCATTAGACGGTGTCCTGCTTCCAGGTACCCCTCTGCCTTGCAGAGTCTCTGCTCTTCTTCCTATATAAATCCTACTCCTTTTACTCCCTCTTCTGTGGTTGTCCATGGATTTTATTCTTCAAATTCATGAGATAAGAACCCAGAAGATTGGTGCTGAATTCCTGGGGTGAATTTCCACCACACCAAGAGCTGTAACACCCAGCTTTTAGCTGGAGAGCTGCTAACACTTTTGGCTGTAGACACCTGCAGCCAGCCCAAATTCCCAGTTTTAACTGGGAATAGCTGCAAACACTAGAAAGTGGGCTATTTTGGCTGCTGGAATCTGTAGTGGCCCGAACTCCATTCACCCATGGGAGGATCTCAAAAACGGCCTCATCTCAAAAACCCCACATCACTAATACTCTCATAACTACTAATGCCATGATCTTGAAATCGTGCATTGTGACTATATTAAAATTTATTTGTATTAGACTTGTATCAACATCATATAGTTGATACAGAACTTGTTCCATGTATAATACTGGTATCTAATTAAACTACTCAGACTCTGGATTTTGTGTATTATATACAACCTTTTGGGAAAAATATTTTACACTATTTTTAAAAGAGAGGAAGAGGGACAGGAAAAAAAGAATCAATTTTATTTTTTTATCCAGCCTTCTTTTTCTCCAACACTTACTTGTGTATTTTGTTTGAACCTGGGGTCCTTGAACATGCCTGGAATGTGCTCCAACTGCTGAACTACTTACTGCTCTAGCCCTACTACTTTACACTTTTAACAAGGAAGGTAAATAATTACTATGTCAGCTTTTATCAGTATAAAGAATATCTGATACATTAAAATAAAGAGATTCATGCAACTCATTTTCTGGAGGTCAAGGTTGAAACAGCATAGCTTAGGCTGTATGGTGTGGGCAGTTCCTTGACTGCATCACCTTGTGACAGGTAGCAGTGACATCAGAAAAAGCAGTTTCATCTCTATCCAGGAAGCAGAGAGGGCTGTGTGGGGCCAGACTTACTCCTTTTATAACTACCTTCTCTGAAGGAGTAACAAGGGTCCTCCAAGAACTACCTCATGCCTCCAGTGACCTCAGGACTTCCCACTGGATCCCATCTCTTAGAAACTTGGTTCCCAGAATTGCAGTATATTTAAGTATGAGTTTGGAGGAGGGTTGCATAATTAAACCATTTCCAAACCATAGAAATTATAAACATCAAACTTTGTTGATTTTGTATTTACTTTTTTAAAGTGTAGGACTATCTTATTGTCATTCAAGATGATGTGGCTAAAGTTTTTAGTGTCACAGTGGCATACATAAAAATACTCTTTTCTGCCCTTTTTCCTCATGGATTTATATATAGCTCCACTTTAGATGAATTCAAAATGGAAAATATGATTTCTATTTTTTCCTGGGAAAAGATTAGTTAAGCAATAAACAGCTGGTAAAAGAAGTTTAAAGGATCTTTTATTCCCCCCTGTTTTATATAATTTTTCTCAGGAAAAAGTAATATGTTAAGTAATGCAAACTAAATGTTCACTTTTGATCTTTGGGATTCTACTGCTTGCAAATTTGATGCACATTATAACCCTAGGAAACCACATTAATATCTATGGGGATATCAGCTTTCCTCTTTGTTCACTGAAAAGTGCTTTCTTGTCCCCTCCACACTTTATGTATATAAAAATCAAAAACTATGGCTGTATCTAAAACCACTGTCTTCCTCAAGTCCTGCCCCCAAAGCAGACAAAGAACCATAACAACACTGATTTTTCATTTATTAGAAGATACACCACCCTTTTTTCTTATTTCTTTTAACTAAAAACCGATTTATTTATTTAGGGTCTTAAGGGATAACATGTTTGGTTGTTTGATAATATGGATAGAACCAACTTTTCATGTATTTTAGTATAATTGCTTTTTGCATAAAGAAGATAAAACAGCATCATGTGTGCGTGTGTGTTTGTGTAGAAAATGTAGCTTGTTTTTCTATATCACTTAATTATTAACATGAACCCCCATTTACCTGAACTGGGAACAGTGTTGTATGGAGGTTTGAGAAATGTCATTTCATCTGAAATGTAAAATGATCTTGGTTTCTTTGGGTTTAAAAACTTCTATTTGGTTACTCAGTTTTGTTTGGTGGTTTTTTTTTGTTTTTTTTTTTTTTGGTGGTATGGTCAGACTTTCAGAATTTTTTGCTCCTCTCTCTGCTACTCCTACTGTGGCCCTCATCCATTTAGGGGGACTTGTCCCATCTGCCCCTTTTCTGAACTTGGTCTGCTAGACTTTGTCTGTTATTTTGCCTTTTGGAATATAATGGGTCTAATGGAAAATTCATCCCTTGCCTTCATAAGTCAGGTCCTTGCTCTTGGCTGCTCTTCTCCCTGGGGCATACTTCTTCCCAATTGGTACCTCTGTGTGTCCTCTATGGCACATATGAGAACTTCTGTGACTCTGATGCTATAATGGATGTTGTGATGAGATGACTGGAAAGTGTCTCTTGGAAGCTCACAGACTCCTAGGCCACATCCATGTCCCTGGACATCTCTATAGTTGGCCTCTTCTTTGTGATGCCTGTCAGTTGCACTAGGAATAAATTAGGGGCATTGGCATGCAGTTTTCAACATCGTTTCTTTTTTACCTTCCAAAAGCCATGGGGTAGATTCATGAAGGAATGCATTAGTTCCCACATTCTCTTCTTACCTGATAGATCTTCAGCAAAGTCAAGTCTTCCTGTTTCTCCGTTTTCTGTGCCCTTGAGTGTTGGACTATATTGGTGAGTTGGGGAAATGGAGAGGAACTAATTTAATGACAAAAGTAGTTACTTTGGAAATATTCTAAAAAGATTATCTTTATTATGATAATTCTTTGCTTATAGTTACAAGCTTGTAATTTCTGTCTACTGATGAATCACAAAAGTGAGAGACAAGGGAAATGGAAAAATTAGACACCTATAGGTTTTCTAGCATATGTGAGACATTGTACTATCAGTTTATATGAACTTTGAATTTCTAGTTTACTGCACATGTTGTTTGCAGTAAAACCAGAAAAGCTCAGTGATAGCAGGAAAAGCAATGTCCCTACAGTTTCTACAATAACTAGCTTACCTTTATGATCATGATAAAATTTGTAGGTAGCTCAATATAGCAGTTCTTTCCTATAAATAGTAGTCTTTGCTATTTTTATATTCTGCAAATGCCTATTCCATTAGACTCTAGATAGATTGTTTAAACCCAAAATTATCCAGTAGAAATTTGACATCATCTTCCAACATTAACCAGGACACAGTTGAAAATGCTTTATCTTATGATACTTTTTAAAATTGGTGTACTATAGCTATACATAGTGGTGGAGTTTATTGTTACATATTCATACATGTATACAACATAACAATGTAATTTGGAAATATCATTCCCCAGTATTTCCCTCTTTCCTTCTCCTCCTCTCTCCCTTGGTCCCTTTCCTCCACTCTACTGATGTCCCTTTGATTTTCTTGAGATCTTATCTCATGATATTTTATGCTTCTCTTGGTAAATAAAATGCATTAGCCATTGCTATGTACCGTTCTAAATACTTTCTAAATTTTCAATCCTTTATTAATAACAAATTCTATTATCTAATTACTAATGTTCTCTCTTTGCAGAAACAATAGAGGCATGTAAAATAAGTAATTTTTTTCAGGATCACAGTGCAAGTATGTGACAAGGTGGAGATTTGGATATAAGGAATGTATTGTGCTTAATTCCCTTACCACACAGTCTTTCTCATAGGAAGAAAAATTCATGAATTATGCCTGGTAGATGTACAGCAGTTCTCACTCTTGTCTTATTTACAGAATTCTAGCAACTGAGGCTACTTTTTAAATTTTGACCACAAAAATCTCACACACTCATACACACACACACACACACACACACACACACACACTAGACAAACACATCTTTTTTTACTTTAACAATGAAATTTACATTATCAAATAGTTTAGATATATAAACACAACCTCAAAAGGAAAGTTTCATTTTTTAATATTAGCCCTGTCAATCAGTCCGTGTTGCAGAACTCATCCACTCAAACACACAACTATTTATGGCTATTGTACTTGTGATTACAGTATCATAATAAAGAAGCGAGCAGCATTTGTTAAGTGATGTTTAGCAACGTGCATATTGTATCTTCCTCTAGCAAGCCAATTCTTTCACTGATTTTAACTTTGCTTCTCAGCATATAATTTGTGCATTCTTTCTTTTGTTTAGCAAATTCATTATTCATATTTCCCAGATTGATCCCCTTAGGACAATTAATATCTAAGAATGTTTCTCCCTGTTCAGTTCCTTTATTCATTCTAATTATACTTACAGGTGGCATTACATTTTTTATTTGAAACTTCAGAGAAGAGGGACTAACGGAGCAATCAGACAAAAGGATATAAGCAGGTCGAAATGAAAGATTGCCTGTCATTAATTTATGACTATGTGAACTTATGTGTATTCCTTTTCAAGGGGGATTTGCACTAAGTGTCTTTCATCTTGTACAAAGCAGACATTAAGTGCATGAGAGGAAAATGACAGACAAAATGTGGTAATTGAACTGGCCAAGCTGTGTTATCATCATCCCAAAGCCAGCTAGTAGGATCCTAATATAAAAGGACCTGGCTGAGTGAAGAAAAAAAAATTCTTGCAGCTAATAACTTAAAAGATGTGAGAAGTTTTGTTCAGTTATGTAATCTTCTTAAAACTTTAAATTAGAGCATCACAGTTGGATATATGCATACAGATTTATGGCATACTTAAGCATAGACTATGGAAACATTAAAAATCTATATATGACCTTTATGCTTCCCCTTCTCAGTTTTCTTTTAGTTTTTCTGGATGCAAAAATATCTTGCAGAACTTGAAAAATGGGTCCTTCCTGGAGTCTTTTTGTTTCTCAGAGAAATTGGCCTAAGTTCAATAGACTAATGAGCAAATTTGGTCATGCTAGTGAATAGTGAATTCATTCAGAATGATGAAGCCATGGGTAAGACTTTAGGACTTAAGGGCTGTGTGATTTTGGGCCATCTCAAGTAGAATATCACATACTCATATGACACATACTCCTCAATTTTCTTCCTGTTGTATCTAAAATTATCTGCCCCTAATGTCATGGTCTCTAAATAGAAACTGCAGACAAAAAGATAACTACATGCATATATATAGTCTAGCAAGGCTTCTCCCATTATTGAGGGTATATGTTATGTTTTGAATGTGAGGTGTCCCCAAAAACCTCAAGTATGAGACAATGCAAGAAGGCTTAGTGATAAGATGATTGGGTTATGAGAGCCTTAACCCAGTCAGTGAATTTATCCTCTGATAGGGATTAACTGTGTGGTAACTGAAGGCAGATGGGTGTGGCTGGAGGAGATGGATTCCCAGGGGTTTGTTTTTGGGGTAATATTTTGTATCTGGTGAGTGGAGCTCTCCCCCTCTGCTTCCTGATGTGATGCCTTGAGACACGCACCTCCACCACCCTTGTAGGTGACTTTCAGTCTCACCTTGAACCCTGGGGAATTGAGCCAATTGTCTATAGACTGAGACGTCTGAAACTGTGAGTCCCAAAATAAAACTTTTACCTCTGTGTTGTTCTTGTCAGGCCTCTTAATCACAGCAGGGAAAAAGATGGCTAAAACAGTATATTTCTTGATAAATCTGGCAATGTATATTCATGTGTGCATAAAGTGCTAATGTTTTTAATTCAAAGTGCAAGGGGTTTTTGTAACAATCTGATAGAAATGACTAGTTTTAGACCTAATTTTGAAAAATGTTACTTGAAATTTATCAGAACATATAATGCATTTATTCCAATGTGTTTGAATTGGTTTCTCTAACCCTCTTCTGTTCTGATTCTATGCTTTGACATATGCTTTTTCTCCTATTTTAAGCATTCTTGAGCTCTTCAGTTTTGCTTTAGTTTCATTATTCCCAGCTTAAGTAAATATCATATTTAGTTGGCAAATAAAATATATAATTTGTTTTTAAGTAATGTTGGAACATCATTGCTTAGTTGATAATTCTTAGAACATCAATACCATTTTAATATGTTAGCTTTAAAATCAGTATTTAGAATGCCATGTTAAAACTTTCAATTTTTGTAAAACTTTATAAAACTATAAAAAAGCTCATACTTTTTCATACATTTACATAATCCTACCTCTGTAGATATTTCTATTTAAATGTATTTATTGTCTGATAAAGGTACATCATCACTTCAGGAATCTTTGTTCTTCTTAAAGGGGTAATATAACTGCATTTATAAGTTCAGCTCATGATATTAATGGAAGACAGGATTTTATAGTTTGTGAAGGTCAAAGAGATGTAGGAACTTAAAATTCCCAGAACCTATTTAGACTCTGGACAGACACACCTGTAATAATGTTGTACTACCTGGAGAAATACAGGCTAGCAGCAGAGATGGGCAGATGGTGCAGTCATCTTTATTTTCCTTCAAAACATTTTGGTTTGTACTCAGTACCTTTTTTTTTTTTTCATTGGTTTTCCAAATCCATCAAACTTCACAAAGATTAGTAAGAAATATTTTACTAAAGATTTAGTGAGAGAAACAATATTGTCAATACAAATCCAAAACTTAATAACAAATTTCTTTGGGTAGATATATACATTCTCACCAATGTTTGTCAATTCTCCCAGCCACCTCATTTCTTAATTTTTTTCTCTCTTTCAGAGAGACCGCATACATCTCCTTTATGTCCCTAAGCAGTTTTGCCTGGTCAGTCCATTCAGCAAAACAAGTCATGGAATAGTGACTACTTTTTATAGTCCAAGGAAATTAAACTCATTATATTAACTAATCATGAAATAATAGGAGCCCAGATGAGTAAGTTAAATTTGTTGTTCATAAGAAAGATTGCATAAAACTAGTGACTTATGATCTGTATCTGAAGGATGATATCACCTTCCAGGAAGATTAGATTAGAGGTGAATTTCAGACAAAAGAAGAATAAGAGTAGTTCTTAAAAAAAAAACAAAGTACATGCCTGGGTGTGGTTAAATTGTGGCCACCGGGGATATTAATGTAAGTTCAAATGGAGACTAGGTCTGAAGAATCCCAAACAGACAAAGCCAGCTGGGCCTCATTAGTGACCTTCGTAAAAAATAGAAAGTCTGATGTTCCATTTTCAGACTGCAGCCTTAAAGGTCCCATATAAAAGGAAGCCATCATAAGTCAGGGAACCATGAGACTAGGTGGAAGCCATATTTAAAACTCCCCAACATGTCTCTCCTTACACCTGTATCAATTACTTCTTGTACCTGCTTACTTTCTTAGATTTTCCATATCCTGCCTACCTACTTCCTGTACCTTGCCCTATCCAATGTTACCCCATCATGTAGATGTTGAAGGGAAAAGGGAAGGATTACATCAGACTGAGGATAAATACCCTGGGATTTCCTTTGTGTGCATGCCTGTGTGTGTGCACATGCATGCAGGTGTACGTATTGTGTGCTTCAGAAACCTCCCCCCCTTGAAAGCCCACCCTCTCATGGGAGTAAAATTTCTACCTTGTTTACCCACCTCTGACCACACTAGTTTTATTTCTAACATGTTAACCTTGCTTAATTGGCAAACACAAGCAAAACTTAATTTGGACTATTTCTTATAAATGCTTTTATTATAAAAAGAAATGAAACTTCAAGCTAATAAATCAGGAGTCACCAACTAATTTATTAAACTAGCTATAGTTTATAGTTCTATAACTAGGGACTTTCCAACAGGACAGACCAAATAAGTCAGCTTTATTACTGTGTATAATCAGTTATTTTCTTTGCTTCTGTTTTTGCCCTGTTAACAGTCTTGCCTCTGTGTCCTCTCAGGAGAGTCCCAAACTACTTCCAATCTGAAGTTGCCCAACTCATGAATTATTGTTTGCTCAGATAAACTTGTTAAAATTTTATTGTGCTTTTGTTTTGCTTTTAAGGAGAGTAGGGAAGTGGCTAGAAACGAGGTCGAAGAAGAGGTTAAAGATATTAATGTCAAGCTGTGAAGTTCAGGTATTTCCTACAGGTAATGGTGAGCTATAGGGAAGTAATTCTTAACTTAGTAGCTAGCCAGGTAGCTGAATAAGTAAGTAAATAAAACAAATAACAACTAGCAAACTTTACATGAATGATCATTTCTAGTTTTTATTTCATTTATTTCCTGCACCATATACTTGTTTTAATAAAATTGTTTTATATTTGTAGATGGGTAAAAATAAGTGGATCATGTCTATTTTTATTTTCTAACTTTATCTTCCTTCTTTCACTTAAAAATGCTTATTTCATGTAATAATAATAATGGCATAATAACACAATTGCAGCTCTCCATTTGCTGAGATCAATGCATATAAATAATAGTGTATAAATCCCAAACATTCCTAAGTAGATTTTAAGAATTAGAATATTTTCATTATTACCTACACTTATTTATTGATGCATAAAATGTTTATTGAGGAGTAATTGTGCAACGGAAATGCATAAGTTTGTAGTTTGAGCCTTTTAGTTAGTTATTACAAATTATTTTTATTCATTGGTTATTATAATTTTATAGATAAAATTTCTGGTCTCATCCTTCGTGGTGGCATAACTTATATGAGAAATCTGAACTCCAGATATGTGTTTATAGTATTTTCAAGTAAACATCTATCTGTAGAGCAGGATTTCCCAAAGAGCTGTACTTTGTTCTGATGACATAATGTATAAGAGCTAATTCAAGGGGCTGGGAATAGAGCTCAGTGATAGAGTGCTTACATGTCTGAGGCCCTGGGTTCATTCCCCAGCTTTATGAGGGAAAAATAAAATAAAAAGCTTAAAATGGAAAAAAGGTAGCCAGGTATAGTGGCACATGCCTGTATTCCCAGTGATTCGGGAGGCTGAAGCAAGTTTGAGACCAGCCAAGACTGTCTGGGCTTTTAGCTCATTTATAAAGCACTCCTGGGATCAATCCCCAGCCATTCCCTACCCCCACAAAAAGAAAAAACAACTAAACTTAATCAAGACTTGAATCAACAAGACCTAAATCAGTGAGGATAGTCTGCTGATGTTTTAACCTCAGGCAAGGCCAATGGTTGACTGTGTTGCAGCTATAAATAGGAGGGGATTGTGCATTACATGGGGGAAATCGTCGATGTTTCTATTATTAATGGATCACTGATTTCACTGTTTTTCATTTTAAAATGCTTTTTGACTACCTTAAGACAAACTAGAGGTTAGTAACTACATAACATTAAATTAATTGCAAAACTCTAATGTAAAAACATTGGACTTAATATCAAGAGAAATTATTTTACATTACTTGGAACTATCACATCCTATTGAAAGCCTTGTCTATAAGTATTAATTAAAATTCCATGCATATGCTATGATAGAGTTTACTCAAAATAATAATTATTATTTATTAAAAGTGAAAGAATAATTTATACATGATTCTAAAAGTAAGTTTTGAATATTTTTTAAGTTATTGAAAATATAAGAGTATAAAGTCTTTTTTTCTTCTTGTTTTGGTGCTGGGAATTTAACCCTGTGGCACTTCACCACTGAGCTGCATTCCCAGCCAATTTTATTCTTTGTTTTGACATATAATTGTGCTAAATAGCAGATCCTGGCTAAACAGCAGAGGTTGGCTTTGAACCTTAAATCCTCCTGCTCAGCTTCCCAAATCACTGGGGTTATAGGCTTGTCCCACCACATGTCCCACTTTCATTTTTCCTCCTAAAATGTGATGCAAATTCTATGCTTTCTTTTCCTTATATGGACCTGCATTTTTAAGATCCATTGTTCTTATTCAGTAATTGACGCCTATAAAATTATTATAATTTAGATTTTATTTTTTTAAAGAGAGAGGGACAGTGAGAGACGTGGTGCTGGGGTTCAAACTGAAGTCCTCAAGCATGCCAGGCAAGCACCGTAACTGCTGAGCCACCTCTCCAGCCCTATAATTTAGATTTTCATTCCAATAATTATCTTAATAGTTGGTAATAGTTTTTGAGTTTGTTAGCAAACACTGCAGTAATACTGTGCATTAATTATCTCATTCATGTTTGAAAGAATTGTTAATAGTGTTATTATAAATCTAATTTTATAGCCAAGAAAACCTAGAAGTAGAGGAGCTCACATAAGTTTATGTAGCCAATAATTGGTGCAATGCAGAGCTAAAACCAAGATTTGAATCTAGGGATCTTGATCCCAGCCTCTGAGCTACTGTATCTTCTCTTAAATAAATGATTTGCTAACTGACTAAATCTCAGTTTTGCATACTTTTAATATTTTTTAAAAAAATAACTCTTTTTTTTTTAAAGAGAGGATAATAAGAGAGAGAGACAGAATCAATTTTTATTGTTTTTCACGTGGCTTTTGTTGCTCTGACACTTAGTTGTGTACTGGGTGCTGGGTTTTGAACCTGTGTTCTTGTGCATGCTGAGCAAGCACCTTCACTACCCAGCCACTGCTCCAGCACCCATATTTTTAATTTTGCAGCTAATAATGGAGATTGTGAGTATACTCGGTTTGATTTTGCTGTCATCTAGCATGGTGAAAGACTGCAAAACAAATATGGTGCTTTTTTTATCCTTTGGTGGAAGCTTTAAATTTTTTTTCTGCCATAGTGAGACAATGCCTGAAGCACACTTCTGTCATCTTCAGAGTTGATCTTCAAGGCTGAGTATTTTTTACCCTTGAGGATTCACTAGAGTGGCTTGAATAGCCACATCTGCCTTCCATCATGAAGCTCCTGTTATTCTCAAAAACACAAAAGCAAAGGTTGACAGCATTTAGTGGAGAGAACAGGTGCTCACAGGTAGCACTAGTTATTTAGCATAACTAGATTCAGCCTTACCCCAACTATGAACTGAAAGGTCATCCATCTGAAAACGCCCTCCATCTGTTTTTATTATTCTCCTGTCCAGCATTGTGCTTGGCTGTTTATGCATACCATGAACCCACAATAAGACAACAGCAGCAACAATTCATTGGCAGCTTGAGGTGGTATATTTTTACTGTGAAGTGTTGGAAAGCATAACAGTGATGGTAATTTTAAAATTTAAATATAATAGATTTATTGAATGATTTCAGTATGACAATTATGAGTGCAGAAATTTAACTAGAACTATTCATAATGGCATTTCTTATCATTAGTATTTCCTTTTCTTTTTTAGAGAGAAGGAAAGTGAGAGAGTCAGAACCAATTTTTATTGAGTTTTTCACAAGGCTTTCATTGCTCCGGCACTTGGTTGTGTACGTGGGTGCTGGAGTTTGAACTCATGTACTTTCTCATGCAGGTCATGTGCTGCAACCGCAGAGCCACCGCTCCAGCCCCTAGTATTTCCTTTCTTAATATGAATAAAATACTAAAACATTTTAAATTATCTTCAAGAAAGTAGAGCAATGTTAATGTTTTGTCTACCTGTCTGTGGTTATAACCTGCATATTATTTATTGGTTAACAGATTATTTCAGAATTCTCAATTGTTTACTTTATACTTACCAGTAGTTAAGGAAATAGTGCCCCAAATAGATGTGATCATTACAAATTTAGTCTGATAATTATGCAGCTAATATGAACATTATAATATGTCATCTTGAAGAATATTAGTCCTTTATATATAACTAAATACTTGTAACAATAAAACTGGGATAGTACAATTACATCAATTCTTAAGCATAGATTATAAATGTCTATCAGGCAATAACTAAGAGGACTAATCAGTTCATTTAGCAAAATTCCCACTCATGCGAGGAAATAAATAGGACTCTAACTTCTAGCAGTTTATGGTCTGAGGGTAGAAAAAGACAGAAGAATAAACACATACATTAATGTGGCTGTTTAAGTGTTACAGTGGGAAAACATAAGAACCTGGAAGGAATTAAGGAGGTACCCTCACATAACTGAGGGGACCTAGGAAAGGTACAGACTGAATCTGAGACACAGGACTTTCAGTTTCCAACGTGTATATGTGTATATTTACGTCATTTTAGTGCCATGAAGAATCTACTGACAGAAACCTTAACATGATCAATACTTACAATTTTGAAACCTGTATATCAAAAAAAGCAATAAAAAGAGGAACAATGCTACATTCTGGATTATTGGCAGAGCTCTTGCTTAGGTTGAGCAAGGCCTTGGGTTTGATACTCAGCACTGCAAATAAATAAAAAAGTAAATATATGTGTACATGTGCATATATATAATAAAATATTTGCTCTTTGTGGGGGTTTTGGGGATGTAGCTCATTAGTAGGAGTACTTGCTTAGCATGTGCAATGCCCTGTGTTCAATACCCAGCACTACAAAAAGAAAAAAAATTCTCATAAGAAAAGGAGGAGAATCCAGGTACCTTGGTGCATGCCTAGAATCCCAGTGACTTGGGAGGCTGAGGCAGGAGACTTGCAAATTCAAAATCAGCCTCAGCAACTTAGGGAGACCCTGTCTCAAAAAAAAAAAAAAAAAAAAACCCAGTGGTGGTTTTGCTCAGTGGTTAAATGCCCCTGGGTTCAATCCCTGGTACAAAAAAATAAATAAATAAAAGGAAAAGGAAAAGAAACTATGGTAACATGTAGACAGCAATAGTTATTAGCATTAATACATAAAAAAGCTCTTTATTAATACAAAAAAGATTACTCAATTGAAAAAAAATAAGCAAAGAGCATTAAATGTCATTTCAAATAATTTCAAGTAATAAATACAAATGGCTGAGAGATACAAAGATGTCCGCCTTAATAGGAATAAAAGACTTGTGAATAAGGTGAGATAGCACAATGGACTGAAAATTTTTTTTTTTTACAATTTGAACTCAATATTGGTAAGAGTGAGGAAAGGGACTCTGTAGCACTGCTGATAAGAATGGAAATCAAATGGAAATGTTGGAGGATTTTGTCAAAGTATACTGAAAGTTCAATATACACATATCCTTTTGGCTTGGGAATTCTAATGTTAGCAAGTTACCATAAGAGAAGTAATTGTATGAAGGTTGAGGTCCAAGCTAGGAAGATAAAATGGTTTAAGTTGGAGCTATAATGAATGATTTTTAAGCTCATGTCACAAATTTCTCATAATGTTGTTTACATAAAAATAAAAGGTAAATTCTTATAATGGTAAATAAAATTTGAAATATTGAGTGGGATACTTGGAAGCTATCAAAACTATTTCATATATATGTGTTTAGCACCTATAATTGAAACAAATTCTAAAACTAGTAATAGCGTAATTCTGTTTAAAAACTCTGGCATATTTATATGCTTAAACTATCATGGAGCATATACTCTACAATATAAGCAGTGTAGGAGCATTTATGAGATTCATTTTAACTTTTCTTCAGCTTATCTTGATGAATGTGTATTGCTTTTATAATAATGAAGTATATTCTAGTGAAAATTGGAAAAAAATTCTGAAAATTCCAATACAACTTTTACCACCCTCAGTTTGATCTAGATTGCCACTGTAAATTCAAGTGAAAACTGAATAATCAGGAAATCACAAGTAATAGCTTATTTTTAAAATGTGGAATCTAAGGAAATTGAATATGTACCTAACATACTTGGTTCCTTCAAAAAATTCCAGGGGGGGGATTTAATTTTAAAAACTGCCACATTAAACATTATATTAGGAAAAAAGAGGAGACATAGAAGAAAGTGAAATAAGATTATTAATAAGAGGAACAAAGAAACCAGGAAAATATATACAAATGGAAATACAGGACTCATGTAAACAAAACAAGCTATAATTTTAGATAAATAAGTGAATATGTTTTACACACCCATATGCACACACAGTTTGCTAGAGCCACCTACAGAACTTGTGAAGTACTTCTTTTATTTAATGGTGAATTTTAGAGAGTTTTAAATTTATACAGGGAAAGGTGTTTGAGTAGAATACATATCATAAATTAGGGTTACAGTAAAACTAGTCCATGAGCTTCCAAATCAGGACATTCGGGTCATTGGCTTGATTGATTGCATGGGATTCCACATTGTAGTCTAGGCTCTGTCAAAGTATGTCTTACTATTGTATCCTTGGTGTTTTATACTGTCCCGACACGTGACTGAATATTGAGTTTTTTTCCTTGGGAGATAAGTAAGGTAGTTATTCTTTGATAAATGTAAAATCAGAAGCTTAAAATGATGCTAGAGTCAGACTTCATATTAAGTATTTTAATTCAAATCTAGGCTCTTTTTTCTGGTTTTGCCATGTTGCTGAGAGATAACCAGCAAATAATCAACAAGAAAGAATCAAATATCTTGAACCATAGGCTACAATGATAATAAGAATTTTAATTTAAATTAAGAGCTCTGTATTCCTCTGAACAAATATTTTTTCTATTCCTTGAGCAGTGTGTCACTAATAATTGAATTATATGTCAGTGCAACTGGAAATTGAGGATCAATAAAGAGAACATCTGCATCTTTTGAAATATAAACTTATCTGTGCCTTTTGGAAAAACAGTTTAATCTACTTTGAGAAGTTATAAACAGAATTTTACAAGATCCCTAATAGTCCACTTTCTTAACTTAATAATCTTGTAGTTGGAATTTATTTATTTGCATATTCTCTCATATACAATTCTAAGACTGCTGTTGGAAAGAAAATCTAATATTCATTGTTCACTCTGTGCCTGGCACTTGTTTAGATCTTTCCAGTTACTTTCTCAAATAATGCTCCAACAGTCCTGTAAAGTAGGTATATTGTTATTCATACTTTGAAAGTGGTGACATTTATTTTTGAAAGGTTAAATAATTTGACCAAGATTATTTGGCTGATACATGATAAATGGGGGTTTGATTTGAGGATTGTTGATTATAAAGCTCATTTACAAAAGGCTACTTCTTTTTGTTTACACAACTTCTGTGACATTGGAAATAATTGCAAAATACATGCATTTATTAAGTGCATTAAAATTATTTTCTTAAATGGAACAATCCAGTTTTTCTTACATTGTATTTATGTAAAAAATGGTCCCTGGGAGTTCTCATCATCTTTAATTGCATATAATAAATGTTACAGTCATTTGGTTGGTTGCTTTTCCAGAGTAATTAAAAACTCATGCTAAAGAAAGAAAAAATATTAAAAATAGAAGTTGGAAATGGTGATGAAAATAAGCTGTTTGAATATGTCTATTAAATTTACTTGAAAGTTTAAATTGATGTATGCCTTCATAACAGTACCAAAATACTGTAGGTTCTAATTAAACTTCAGAGAAAACTTAATGTATCAAATGCAAGCAGCAAACCATGTGATTAAATATCTGTGTCTTTAAATCAGGTGTGACAATTAAAGTTTAATAATGGCTTCAACTGTGCACTACGTAAAATACTTCCTCACAAATATTGCAGAATCAAAGCCATGTATTAATAGGAAGCACATTTATTTTCATTTCTCAGAAATTAAGCATTTGGCTATGTTTATCAGAGTGCATTTTATTTTCTGTATTTGAAGTTAAGATGCTGTGAACTTCTCACAATTCAGAGAAGGTAGGATTTTTCAAAAGGATAATTTGTATTCACATAGTGGTGTACAAGTACTTTTTCAATTTTTTAGAAACCTTGATCATGGTACTTTATGTATTCCTTTATTGTTTAAATATTATTTCACTGTGGTAAGAAAACAATTTTAAATATAGAATGTATTGTTGACTATAGGTATAGAATTTTTCTTTATTTTGCTAGTGGAGTTTAAATTTAGGACCACATGCAACAGGTAAACTCCCCACCACTGAGCTATATCCAGCTTAGAATATACTTTGCAATACCATATCTTCATCTGGAAAGTTATTTCAACATTAAATATGTATACATATATAAATCAGACCTTTTAATCAAATTATCAATGTTCCTAGAACATAATTTGTGCAGTAATCATATATTACTTTATAACTTTCTGAAATAGGAGATTAGGTACTATCTTTTGTATACTGTTCCCTCATGTAAACACATTTTCTTGTTCTGAATGTAATAAATTAATGATATGCTAACCACGGTATTCCAATTTGGATTCAGTAGGTTTCATGCATTTTGTATATTAGATCTTGTGGAATATCAGAATATTCTGAGATATTTATTGAGTCCATAGAATATATCCACAGATATGGCTGCTAAATAGAAAGTTTCCTTGAATATTTCAATGGATTCAGTTACCATAAAGTATGCTAGATGGACTGGAATGTTAAATTAAGCAGAAATATTTATTCCAAAAGTGAAACATGCTCATATGCAGCAAATATAACACTCAGTGTGATAAATATAAATATGAATGATTCAATAGGTACATTTATAACTTCTGCTCCAGAATCAGTCTGTAGGAATGACCTTTTTCCCCTACTGGTCATAGCTGGCTTTTAAGTAGATGAACTCTAGTGTATGAGTTTGTGTGATCATGGAAATTGCCCTTGCAGAAGAATGATGAGGCTGGAGCATTGCATAACATATGGACTATGGTGATAAAGATGAGTGTGTGAATAACTGATGTGAGGGATGAATTACTATAGGTAACGGTACTGTCTTTGGCTGTCACCTAGAAAAATACCATCTGATGACATAAAACTTTTCATGTTGGAACTGGAAACATAACCTAATATCTTACTTTAGTAATTGATTTTTCTTCCTCCATTTAAGCAACCAAAGTGGTGTCAAGTCACATTTTAGTAACCCTAATTGTGCTCATAGAGAAGGAGGCATAGTTGACTGAGTTTATGACATATATTTGAGATCAATCTTTTTTTTCCGGTGCTGAGGACGGAACTTGGGGCCTTGCGCATGTTAGGGAAGCATTTTGCCACTGAGCTAAATCCCCAACCCCTGAGATCAATAATCTTGCACTATTAAAGCACTGTCCCTCCTTTACATCCCCACACCATATTTTCCCTTGCTACAAAGAAAGCAGGGAGAGAAGACTAGAGAAATTCCAAGTAGATAGTGGCACTTTTGGGGAGATCAAAATGTTTTGAGAAAAAGATAAATTTTTTTTACAACCTTTATCTTGGATAAGAATTTTTAAGGGAATTTATCAATGCTTTCAAATATATTGTAAAATAATTGTAACATGCTAAATATTCTTATGTACTATAAAGCATTCAATTTTCCGTTGATTATTTTATAGACTATTAATTCTTTAAAAGACGTAAGTAGGACTGGAGTGGTGGCTCAGCATGCACTAGTACGTGAGTTCGAACCCCAGCACCATGTATACAATGAAGTCTCCAAGCATTGAAAGCCACGTGAAAAGCTGAATAAAATTGATATTCTCTCTCTCTTTCACTCACTGTCCCTCTTTCTTAAAAAAAAGTAAGTGCGTTAATCTATTTACTTTTAAAATTTTTATTGTGATAAGAATGCTTAATATTAGATCTACCCTCTTAAATATTTAAGTATACAGTACATTATTGTTGACTAGTGGTAGAATGTGGTAGAGAAGATCTCCAGAATTCATTTATTTTTCTTCACTGAAAATTAATCTTCTCAATAACTCTAATTTGTCATTCCCTCCAGCCCTGATTGCCTTTCTATCCTTTGACTCCATGAATTTGACTATTTTAGATACCTAAAATAAAAGGAATCATGCAGTAATTTTTTAATTTGTATTTTATTTAGCATAATGTCTTCAAATTTCATCATATTACAAATGGTGAGATTTCTTTCTTTTTAAAGGCCAAGCATTATTCCATTGCATATGCATGCCACTTTTTCTTTATCCATTCAAATACCAATGGACGTTTAGGTTGTTTTCACAGCTAAGGTATTGTGAGAAGTGTTGTCATCCACATAGGAGAGCTGATGTCTCTTCCAGATCCCTATTTAAGTTCCTTTGAATAAATGTTCAGATATAAGATTGCTGGATCATATGAGTATTTTTTTTTATGTGTGTGAAATGTCCATACTGTTTTTCATAGTGGCTGCCCTATTGTGTTTTTCCACCAATACCATGCAAGGGTTGTAATTTCTCTACATCTACATCAACACCTGCCTTTTATTATTATTTTTTGGGTTGTGTGATAATAGTCATACCAATGGATGTAAAGTGACAACCCTTGTGATTTTGGTTTGCAGTTTCCTGATGATTGGTGACTGGGTATTTTTGATGTATTTGTTGGTCATTTGTGTCTTATTGGAAAATTGTCTATTTGAATCCTTAGTCCATCTTGTATGCAAGTTATTTTTTTACTGTTGATTTGTAGGAGTTGCTTATCTATTTTGACGTTAACCCTTTACTGTGTATAGGGTTTGAAAATATCTTCTCCGATTCATGGATTGTTTCCTCATGGTGTCTGTTATTATCTTTACAGTGCAGAAAGAAGATTTTTAGTTTGATGTAGTCTCACTTTGCTACCTTTGTTTTTACTGTCTGTGCTTTTGGTGTCATATCCATGAAATTACCAAGAATGATGTCATGAAGTTTTTCCTCTAAGTTTTCTTCAAGGAGTTTACTGTTTCAGACCTTATGTTAAAGTCCTTAATCCATTTTAAGTTAATTTTTGTGTATTGTGTAAAATAAGGGTCCAATTTCATTTTTTTTATATCTGAATATCCAGTTTTACCAATACCATTTGTTGAAGAAACTTTCTTCAATTTGTACACTTGACATCTCTGTCAAAGGTCAGTTGACTGTGTCTGGATTTCTGGATTTATTTCTTCTCTCTCTTTTCTCTTTCATTGGTCTATACGTGTGTGTTCATGGGAGTATCATGCTGTTTTACTGTAGTAGCTTTGAAAAATATTAAAGTCAAGAACTGTGATGTATTCAGTTTTATTCTTTTTCTTCTCCTTTTTTTTTTTAGAGAAACAACTTTAGTTTTTTTTCACATGGCCTTTGTTGCTCCAAAACTTAGTTGTGTATATGGTGCTGGAGTTTGAACCTGGGTCCTTGTGCTTGCCAGGCAAGTGCTCAAACCACTGAGCCACCTCTCTAGCTCCAGTTTTATTCTTTTTAAAGATTGATTTGGCTGCTTTGTGGTTCCACTCAAATGTTATAATAATTATTTTTTCAATTTCTTTAAAAAATGCCATTGGGACTTTTACAGCGATTGTAATGTATTTATTGATAATGTTTGGTCATAAGCATTGTTTAATCATATTAAGAATTCCAGTACATGAACATTGGAAGTCTTTTCATTTGTTTTCTTAAATTTCTGTTTTCATTATACAAGTCCTTCACCTCCTTAAGTTTATCTCTTCATATTTTGTTCTTATTGCCATTATAAATAAGGTTGTTTTCCCTAACAAAGAGATAGGTCTTTGTTAGAAATGCAACTGACTTTTACAGGTTGACTTTGTATCCTGAAATGTTACTGAATTCATTTATTACTTCTAATGATTATTTTTGGTGGAGGCTTTAGGGATTTCTACATCTGTCTTGTCATCTGCAAGCAGGGTTGATATTCTTTGACTTTCTGATTTTGATGCCTTTCTTTTCTAATTCCTTTGGCTATGTCTTTCAGTGCTGTGTTAAATAGAAGATGTGAGTGTGGGTATCCTTACCTTGTGTCTGATGTTGCAGATCTTTTTATACCATTGCATATGATGTTAGCAACCAGCAGATCATGTTTAGCCTTTATTATGTTGAGATAATTTCCTTCTATCCCTAGTTTGCTAGGAATTTTGTTATGAATTTGTCAAACTCATTTTCTGCAGGTATTAAAAGAGCCATGTACCTTTTATTATTTGAATAATGTGGTGTGTCACATTAATTTTTGTGTGTCACATTAATTTTTGTAGGTTGAACTATCTTTGCATATCAGCAATAAATTCTAGTTCCTGGTTCGTAAACCTTCAATGTGTTGTTTAACTTTGCCAATATTTTGTTGAGTATTTTTGTATTGATCTTCATCAGAGACATTGGCCTTTAGTTTTATTTTCTTTTGTACATTTGTCTGACTTTGGAAAGGATAATGCTGGATTAAAAGTGGGTTTGGAAGTGTACCTCCTTCTTCAATTTCTTGAAAAAGCTTAAGTATTGGCAGTAATTCTTGAAATGTTTGATAAAGTTCACCAGGGAAGCCATAAGATTCTAGGCCTTTCTTTTTCAGGAGGTTTTTTTCAATATAGATTCAGTCTCAAGTAGTTAAAGATCTATTTGTATTTTCTGTTTTGTAATGCGTTAGTTTTGGTATTAGGAATTTAGCCACTTCTTCTAGGTTAAATAGTTTGTTGACATAACTTTATAATTGCCTCATGATCCTTTGTAATTTTTGTGGCAATGATCTCTTGTAGATAGCATATAGTAGCATTTTAGTTTGTTTTATTACTATGATATATTTATACAAAGTATTGGGGTTCATTTTGGCATAATCATAAATGCATGGAATATAATTTGTTATTTGAGTCCCTAGTGCTTCCTATTTCCCTCCTTCTCCATATTCCCCTTTTCTCTCCTTGACTGGTCTTCCTTCTATTTATTTTTGTTTTTTAATGGGTGTCTTAGAGATATTCATATATGTACATAGCATAATTTAGTCAGTTTCATTCTATCATTGCTCCCTTTTCCAGATCCTGCTCCCTTCCTCACAAACTCCATTTTTCTACTCCAATGATTTCCCTTCTATTTTCAGCAGATTCCCCACCCACTTTCTGTTCCTTATTTTGACCTAGCTTTTGAATCCATTTAACCATTCAATATTGTTAGATTGGTTAATTTCATTGATTTACATTTAATTATGGATAATAAAGGATTTTCTCTTGCCTTTTCATTAGTTATTATCTGTTAATCTTAGAATTCTTTTACTTTTTTCTTTTTTTTAAAGAGAGAGAGGGATAGAGAGAAAGAGAGAGAAGGAGAAGAGAATCAACTTTAGGTGTTTATGTGACTTTCATTGCTTCGACACTTCATTGTGTACATGGTGCTGGGGTTCAAACCCACATTTTTGTGCATGCCAGGTAAATGCTGTAACTGTGGGGCCACCACTCCAACCCCCTCTTTTACCTTTTTCTTTTGCTTTCTTACTTTGTATCTTTTTATTTTTTTATGTTTTTATTCCTTTTTATTTTTCCTTTGTATAAGTTCTATAAGTTTCTTAAAATTTTTATTGTTGTTGTTTTGGAAATAACATAAAATATCTCATGCAGTCTATGTAAGTCTATAACAGTGTTTAAGCTAACAACAACCTAAATTTAATTGTATTACAGAACCTATACTTTAACTACTTTATCCCATATACTTTGTTTTTGTTTTCATAGTTTACAGCTGTTCCTATTGTCTTTTAGCATCTTTAGTTACAAGTACTTTAAATAATGTCTTTTAACTTCTTAATTAAAATGAAAAGCAATTTACCCAGAGCCATTATAGTAATATAGTGTTCATTTTGTTTTTTTGGCCTACATATTTACCTTTACCAACAAATTTCATGATTTCTTGTGATGTTACTGGTTAGTGTCTATTCCTTTTGATGTGAAGGGACTCCCTTTAGCATTTCTTCTTGGATAGGTCTGTTGGTGATGGCTTACCTCAGCTTCGTGTGTCTGAAAGAAATTTTTTTTTAGAGTTAATTTCTGGAAATTTATCTTGTTACTTTAATTAGAACATTTTTGTTTAAATCTTCATTTTTATTGATTCTCTGTGTTGTTATCTGTTCATTAAATGAAACAGGTGCCTTCCACCATGTCACCTGTCAGTGTATATTGACCTATTGTTGTTCTGAAAGTAAAACTAGTCATTTTTATCTTCCTAAGCTAGCTGTAAAGAGATAATGCAATTTTGTTGTATTATAGGCTTCTTTTCCCCAGCTTTGAAGTACTGATACTTTAGTATATCTTACAACCCTATGTTCAACTGTAAAAATCTGAAAAGACCCCTAAAATGATCATGTTGATAAAATCCTGAATTCACAAAAAAGAAAATATTTAGGAACTTATTTAACATGGAATACTTTA
This sequence comes from Aplodontia rufa, assembly GCA_004027875.1. Taxonomy (NCBI): domain Eukaryota; kingdom Metazoa; phylum Chordata; class Mammalia; order Rodentia; family Aplodontiidae; genus Aplodontia; species Aplodontia rufa. The sequence continues at coordinate 50,159 of PVKS010007616.1, read as the reverse complement.
AGTTGCATCTACATGAATATTTCTGAATTAAATTTATGTTTAAAATTTAATACTTTAAAAGACTATAACACCCTAAATATGAAAGAAAAAAACAGGAAAATAAAAACAGCATTTAATGAACCATATCCTATATTTCTGAGGGTTAACCTCTTTGAAATTCAATTTCCTTGTTCAACCCTACAACCCAAAGTTGCCAAAGTTGTAAGGATTGAACATGGTAACCATTGATTTACCTCTAAACTCATTGAGGGGGAACTATACACCTTTGTCAAGTGAATAATTACTAAATGAATAACATTCTGAGTTAAACTGTCTTTTTCATTAAGTAGTCAATACTAAGCAATTTAGTAGGAAACAGAACACACAATCTCATTCAGTGAAAAGTATAGTTTAATTAATAAGGCATTCAGTAACATCCATGATTTCAAATGACCTGTATCAGTGTTTGTACTATTTTATCATTTATATGTTATATAATCAGCTTTTTAATTAAAATCAATTGCTGTAGGGCAATTCTGATATCTGTGTATCATAATTTCTTAAGAAGAGGTAAAGATAATATCATAAAAACTTCATGAATTCGATCAGAAACTTAATAATGATACAAGGACAGGAAATGCTTGGTGGAATGCAGAAATTGTCAGTTATTAACTCTCACAAGCCATTTTTGGCTCTAGGGCTAGAGAGGGAGGGAGAGAAATTAGAAAAGGTTGTTGCATAAAAAAAGAGCAACAGGTGCTCCTGTTTCTGACTTCTGAAAAAGAAACCACATTTGGAAGAAGTTCTTCTGTGAGTTTACTGATGCTTTTATCCTACTTATCAAAGATTTCTACTGGCCCGTTTTGCAGATGAGAATAGCCATATGATATAATTACAGTCAATAAATTGAAGATTGAAGTTGCTGAAAGGGGCTTCAAAGGACACTATCAAGAAAATGACAAGAAAACCTATGAAACAGGAGAAAATATTTGCAAATTATATATCTGGTAAGGTGATAGCATCTAGAATATTTAAAAACACTTAGCAATTCAACAGTAATAACATGTATTTACTCAATTAAAGCTGGGCAAAGGATTTGAATAGACATTTATTTTTTTAAATAAGATAGGAAAATGACCAATAAGTACTTGAAAAGATACTTAGCATCTTTAGTCATTAGGAAAATGAAAACTCAAACCACAATGAAATGATGTCTATAAAGACAATAATGGATGTTGTCAGACAGGGAAATTAGAGCCCTCATACATTCATTAGTTGGAAGGTAAAATGGAGCAGTCACTTTAGAAAAACAGTGACTGCTTCATTTATAATACTTGAAAAGTGAAACAGAATGACTTATGTGGCCTGGCAATTCTATTCTTAGTTATATGCTCAACATAATTGAAAAAAACCTCTATGGAAAAACCTGTATACGAAATGTTCATCGCAGTTGTTTGTAACCCTCTTGATCATGGACCACTACCTCAAATTTGATTTAGATTTGAGCATGATAATGCAACACACCAACATTGTGGGTATTGAAAGAGATGGGAAGTTTATTACTAATAAAATAAGGCCTTATTACTAATAAGCAGGTGACTTTCCATCAGGTCCAAGATGGCTCAAAAGAGGAGACAGTCTTGGGATTTTATGGTGGTTAGAATACAGGGTTGGGGTGAAGATTTTTTGTGCGTGGCTTCAAGTTCACATTGATCCTGAAGGAGGGAGAGTGGACCTGAGATTAATTTTTAGCTTTTTCAGATGTGGGTCAGAAAGGAAAGCACCAGTGGTAAGCTGTAAAAACTATCATACATTGGATAATGAAGCCATGTCTTTATTATACAGTATTGTTCAAAATAGCCAAAAAGTAGAATAATGTCAATGTCTACTAACATCAATTGATAAATAAATATGGTACATTAATGGAACTAAATATTATTGGACAACAAAAACAGAACAAAGTACTGATACACAGTAAAACAAAATGAACCTTGAAACTATTATGCTAAAAGAAATAATGGAAACCACATATTCTATGATTCCATTTAGATGAGATGCCCTATATAGGCTTATCTGTAGAAACAGAAAATAGATAATTGCTTAGAGCTGAGGACTGTATTGAGAAAAGAAATGTGAAGTGACTGCTAATGGGTACAGTTTTTCTTTTGAGGGTCTTTAAAGTTTCTAAAAAATACTAAATGTTAATTCTGTTAGTATCAAGTTGCTCTTAGTTGAGGTAAACTTTCTCTTCCTTATTATTCTTGTAAAATGCAAAATCACCCTATTTTCCACTTTATATAGTTGTGATAACACATATAAAATACATGTAGCACAACTGAAAAAATGTAAAGGACTGTTATTATTTACATTGTTAGATTCTGTAATTTCGTGAGTAAAATAACATTTAGAACTCTGTTGCAGTCTGTTACCTCTGTACAACAGTCATTTGCTATGCGTGTGTCTTATCTCACTTAGGCCTCTCAGAAAGCTTGCAAAATGAAGTTCTAATGCTTTTTAGGAAGATTGGGTAGCCAAGATGGTGCTGAAACCCTTGCCCACCTAAATCTCATACCTTTGCCACATATTACACTGCTTCTTACATGAAGGTTAATTGAGTATTTTTCAGAGTTTCTATCATTCACAAACAAGTGAATCTCAAAATGGGGCATATGATAGCTCTGAGTAAAATATAAGCTTATAAATAGTTTCATTAAATTGCATGTCAAGATGTGTAGAATTTTATTCTGTCAGATTTCAGATTTTTATCTGTTTTTTAATTCACATGAAATGAAAACATGACTTTGATAGCCTTTGTGAAACATGTCATGTGCAAAAACGAAATGGGAGAGCAACCTATAACGAAGTCACTTAAGGGGATTTTAGGAACCATCAGCTCAATATTCAGTTCACTCCCCATGAGAGATGGATATGATAGGTTAAAACAAAAAGCAAGAAGTTAAGAATGGTTCTCTTTGACATATAATGCATAGTCAGATATAGAACTAACAGGATAGCAGATTTCATGGCAAGTTAAATAGCATACAAATCAGTTTCTGATGCCTGAAGCATGAATCTTATAGATGTTTAGAAAACATTGAATTAATTATAAGTTTCAAAACTCTTACATGCAGTTATTAAAGAAAAATTGAGAACATCTGAAAAATAGTCTACTTGAAAAAATATAATAATGTTTTTATTTCACCAGCAGAAAAGAGATTAGAAATATATTTGGAATAATATGAATGTTCCAGTGGTGGTATAAAGTTCTCTGTCAAAACATACTTTTTACTTTCTTTATGAATTATCTATTGAAAAATTTAATTGAAAGCAATAGTAATTAAGGTAAATTGAAGGCATTTGAAAAAGTTCTGAAGTTATAGGTGGCAGTGTGATATAATGACTAGATGTGTTATAATGGTTAAGTCAAAATACCCACACTTGAATTCCAGCTCCTGTGCTTCTATGGTGCAGACTTGGACGAAGCTATTTAATTTCTCTGAGCCTCAGTGTAAGGGTGAATGGGAAAAATAAGACCCATCTTCATGACTTTAATACAAAATAAATCAGTATTATATGTATAGCATTTTGAGTAGTATCTGGTATAGGGTAAACACTCAATAAATAAATGGAAGATCTAGCTATATAAAGTGAATACTCAAAACTTCACAGTGAAAAATAAATTTGAAATATTGAGAAGTCAGCAAATTGGATCTAACTAGGTAATCAAATATCATTCAGAATGAAAATAAATTTTGGCTTGTGCATAAAGTACATTTCTCATATGCTCAGGTTAATATTCATATGCTCTCAGTTCACATTTCAGACACACAGATGTGGGGAATTAGCTGTCTCTATAATCATTTGATAAAACACCATTCTTGTTTCCAAATTACTGTTTCAGCTGTTTAAGGCTAGATGTCACTGGATAGTAGCTGTGTTTTATCATTTTGTTTTACCAAGGTAAGATTAAAAAGGTTATCATTTTATACTTTACATCTCCACCGCCATTTTAAATTGTACATTGCATTTGAGTGTGATAAATTTGGAGAGATTAAATTGTGTTCATAAGTGTCTAGATTACAGCATTTGGAAATTTTTTAAGAGAGGGACAGTGAGAAAGATATAATTTTTATTTAGTTTTTATGTGGCTTTCATTGCTCTGAGACTTATCGGTGTATGTGGTGCTGGGGTTTGAACCCATGTACTCGTGCATGCTGGACAAGCGCCATAACCACCAGCAATTGCCCCAGCCCCAGCACTTGGAAAGTTAATGTCTAGAAAACTCAGAACACTTTGGTTAATGTAAAGAAAATAACTAGAAAAGTAATGAAAACCAAAAAGAATTAACAATTTGGTTAGTTTTCTTATATTGTAACCCATTACCTTCATATTCTTCACAAAAAATTTAAAACCATATTGTACTCATTTGATTTGTATTGCCACATTACAAAGTCTGAATAAAGAAAAATATTTAAGTCTTTAAAATTTCCTCAAATAGACCAGGAGGTAAGCTTTTGCGTTAATGTGAAAATATTCTTATCAATTTCTTGAGGTATACAGCTAGGAATCACTAATTAACATTATTAATATCTTGACCCAGGCAACTTCACTGAGAATAATTACTTTGACTTCAGTTACCAGAACTAAAATAGAGCAATAGGCTTAATATATGTATTATAAAATATAAAATTTTTATAATTTCCATTTTATTTTTATAATAGCAAAATAAAGCAACAAGAAATTTCTGCATTTACAGATATTATTTAGCCTTTTTAGCTTTTCACATTTTTGAAATATAAAATTTCTCTAAATCTGAAATTTTTTTTAGCTTAGCAAGAATTTTTGACTATCATTCATTTTAAAACAAGACCAATTTTAATGGGTTAATTCCAAGTCAATAATTAAATTAACATAATTTTAAGATTTTTTTTCATCTTAAAAAAGAGACACATCTTTATTTATCAAATGCCAAAACAGAGAAAGGGAAAAAACTGACTATACCTGAAAGCAGTTTTAGTAATGGTTTTTAAAATAATAAATATACTTGTGAAATGTGCTGCTATTTTGGTGAATTTATTCTTCTCCTTTTATAGGTTTAATTTATTTCATAATTTATTTTTGGTACCAGAGATTTAATTGAGGGGCGCTCAACCCATGAGGTGCATCCCCAGCCCTTTTTTTTTTTTTTTTGAGACAGGGTCTTATTAAATTGCTGAGGGTTTCACTTAGTGGCTTAGGCTGACTTTGAACATATGATCCTCCTGCCTCACTCTCTGAGCCATTGGGATTATGGTTGTGCACCACCATGTCGAAGAGGTATAGTTTATTTTCAATGTAATGCTCAGATTATAAAGGTGTCATACAGTGTTAAATTGGTTTTGAAAAATGCCAACATGTATACAGACCCACGTCTATATGATGACACAGAAGACTTCTGTTACTTTAGAAAGTTCTGTCATCTCTCTTACCATGCAGTAAATTGAATCCCTATCACCACTAATAAAAAAAGTTTTATTTCTAACGTTGATTTTTTTCATATTATAGAATTTCTTACAAATTGAATCTTCACATAGTATGTACTTTTATTTGTATGAATTTTTCACTTAGCATAATATTTTGAGATCCTCCACACTGCATATAATAGTAATTTATTCCTTTTTATCATCAGTTCATATTCTGAATATATCTAAGCTTAATTATCTTTTTTACTTTTGGTAGTCAAGTGAGCTGTTTTTAGTTATTAGCTATTTTGAATGAAACTGCTACGGACATTATTATACCAGGCTTTTTGGTAGACATTTGTTTTTATTTCTCATGGATAAATAAGTAGGAATAGAATTAACCAATGATGGGGTATATATGTATTTAACATTTTAAGAAGCTGTCATACTGTTTTCTCAAGTGTTCATACCACTTGATATTCCTCCTGCATGAGATACGGTTTTGTTGCTTTGAATCTTCTCCAACATTTGACATTGTCAATCATATCTATTTTAGTTACTCAATCATATCTACTTTAGTTACTCTAGTGAATGTACAGATTTATCGGAAAAATGTCAGAAGAGACTACATTCTGTAGCCTGTGTATTGAATTTGTATTTCCCTAATAACTAGTGATGTTGTGTTGGAGAGTCTCCAGGACCCTACCCCCATTTTCAATGATTTGGTAGGAGATTTCAAAGTTCAAAGACATTAGTACTACTGAGCTATGACTTAAACACAGTGAAGGTTACAAAGTAAAATCCATCAGAGGAAAGAATTTCCAAATTCTTTTGGAAATTAAGGGCAAGCCTCAAAGCATTTTTCCCAGTGGAGTTACAGGACATGTTTAATTCCCTCAGCAATTAGTTATGACAGCATATGTGGAATGTTGACAACCACAGACTCAGGAAAAACTCAATGCTCAAGGTTTTGTTTGAGGGCTGGTCACATGGGTATCAAGGGAGTACCCCAGATATTTGGCAAGTATCCAAGTTCTAGCTCTTAGAAGGAATGTGGGTGTTATGTCTAAACCATATTGTTTGTACAGTTTAGGCACAGTGAGCTTCTCTTACCAATTAATGTTGGGAATCCTCCAGAATTCAAGTTCCAGTTGCCAGTCAAGAGCCACTCATATGAGCAGGACTTTGAAAATACAGCAGTTTAGCATACTTTGTTAATACCTTTTCTTCAAAGAAGTTGATTATTTTTTCATTTTTTGGTGTCTTCCTTTATGAAAGGCCAGTTTAAATCCTTTATTCAGTTTTCATTAGGTTATCTTTTATTGTTCTGAACACAAGTCCTTTGTCATATTACGTATCTACTGTTTCTATCTCCTCTAACTCTGGTTTGGCTGTTTTCCCATGCTATTTTGATGAGTATTAAATTTTGAATTTTGGTAAAATCTAGCATCTATTATTTTTTCAACAGTTTACATATTTTTGACTTTTCTAAGAAGTCTGCCTAGCCAAAATTAGCAGCCATTCACCTACTTTTGTTGTTGTTACTTTACCCCTGAGCAATATCCCCAGTCCTTTATATTTTTTTATTTTAAGACAGCATCTCACTGAGTTACTGAGGCTGGCTTTGAACTTGGAATCCTCATGCCTCAGCCTCCTAAATCAATGAGATTACAGGCATGCAACACTCTACCTGGCTTACCTATTTTATTACAGGAACTGTAGTATTTGTCATGAAGTTTCTGGAAGGGAGTATAAATTGTCTTTCAGTAGCATAAAATATTTCTTTGTTTAATGGCTAATACAATGAAAAATAGTGCAAAATTTGAAACTTTTTTTGGTCTATTTTGAGCTTCATAGAAATCAAATCATACATTATTTCATCTTTTCTATCTTGCTTCTTTCTCACATTATTTCTGTGAGAAATGTCAATGAATTTGATATTAGAAATACTATTTGGGGGAGGGTTCTTTCCCTAGTCTATTTCTTTCCGAGTAGATGAACATAGAGATCATTGTTATTTTTATGAATCATACTGAATAGTACTTCATGCTTTTTTTTCAACCCACTTTGTAGCTTGCCTTTAAATTTTCTTAATAGTCTTTAGAAAAGAAGAAAATTTTAATATTTATGAAATATAATGTGTTGATTTTCTTTTGTTTGGTTCCTGTGTAAGCAATCATTGCATAACCAAAATCATTCACATTTTTTCCATTGTTTTCTCCTAGACTTTTCATAATTTACCTTTTATGTTTACAAACATTTCAGGTTAACTTTTATGTATGGTGTGGAGTAAAGATCAAGATTCCCAAATTCTGGACTCTGTACTATACATTGATTTATATATCTATCTTCACACCAATGCCACACTCCCTGAAATATTGTTTTAAGTCTTGAAATCTGATGTGTGAGTCAACATCCATTTTTCAAAATTGTTTTGATTATTCTAGATAATTTGCATTTCCTTCAGAATAAATGTGTCCATTTATAAAATAAAACTGCTCAGATTTTGATTTTGTTTGTATTATATCTAAAGATATAAATTTGAGGAAAATTAAATTTTTACCAATATTAAGTCAGCTCATTCCTTCCTGATCATAGTGTCTCTATTTTTCTAAACTTTCTGATAATTATTGTAGGTTAAATTTGTGGTTTCTGTTGAAACTTATTTGCATATTTTGTTAAACATATCCCTAGGTACTTCATATTTTTGAATACTTTGGTAAAAGTCATGATTTTTTAAAAACTTTCTCATTATTTTTTGCTATTTAGAAATAAAATTGATTTTTGCACATTGATCCTTTATCCAGTTTCCTTTTTAAAATTAGTTGACTTTGTTGTATTTTGTAGATTCCTTGGGATTTTTTCTAAGTAAGCTATTATGTTGTAGTTCTCAAATAGTTGTTTCCTTCCTTTTCTAATTTTGGTGCCATTTGATCATTTATTTCTTGAAAAGCTTTCTGTTGCTGAAAATTTATGTTGTTACCTCATTTTTTAAAATAAATTTATTATGTAAAGAAAGTTCCCTTCAGTTCTTATTTTCTATTTTTTCCATGTTTAGTTTTCAATTTTAATTTCTTAGCACCTGTAATGATAAATATATAGGTTTTTCCCTTTACTTTGTTATTATGGCAAATTACATGGATTTATTTTTGAATGTCAAACCCGCCTTGCTTACCCTGGATAAACTCATTTAATAGTGCAGGATTAATAGTCTGTGGATTCTCTTGCTGAAATTTGGTTCAGATTCTGATTTTATTACTGAAGGGTAGATTCATCATTTATGTTATTTTTCTTTAACCTATTTTTCCCTGCAATTTAAGTATGGTTCTCTATTTTCTGTGCTCTAATCTTTATAATAAAAAGACAGGCATCATGACATTATTTATTTCTCTGTACATAATGTATCTTTCCTTCTCTAGTTTAAGATTTTTTATTTAGTTTTGTATTTCAACAGTATGTCAAGGATGTGTCTTCATGTGGTCCTTATCTCTGAGATTTTAGGGTCTATAATATATACATTTTGCCACATTTTTGATGCTTTGAGCTATTAATATTCTTCAAATATTTTTCTTTCCTTCTACTGCACTCCATTTGTGATCCTAATCACAAATAGAACATAGCAATTAAATTATCCCATTGGTTGCAGAGGCTCTGTTCATTTTTCTTCAGCTTTTTTTTTTAAATTTGTCCTCAGATTGTAAATTCTTATTGATCCATCTCCAAATTCACTTACTCTTTCTTTTGCCAGTTCTAATGTGCCATCTTAACTTTGTAGATATATTCATTTTTATTTATCATAATTTTTCATTAAGAATTTCTGTTTGATCTTTTTAAATTGGGAATATAAAAAATAAAATTAACTAATCTGTTCTTTCCCTATGGTAGTACATACCTTAAAATCTTTGAACATATTTGTATATTTATCTGTATTGTCTTAAGTTTTTGTTTTCTTTTTTAGAGAGGTACAGAGAAAGAGAAAGAATCAATTTTATTTAGTTTTTCATCTGGCCTTCCTTGCTCAAACCCTTTGTTGTATAAAGGTTTTTTTTTTAATACTCTTTTTCTTTTCTTATTTTCATGTTTCTTTCCATTTTTAATGATTTTTCTTCTTATTTATAATGTATATTTTAGTGATCCTAGGTGTCTATGTCACTCTGCAAAGTTTTCAGAATTTTACAGTAGGTAGGTAATGAGGCTAATTATGTGGTTGCATATTTGGAACTGGGCAGAGGCTAGAAATTAGATATTGAGAAAAATGGTAGTGGAAGTGTAATTCTCTTCTTCTGGATTCTTAGTAGAAATATAGACATTGAGGATGCTCCTATGAAACCTCAAAAGAAAGAGAGGGCAGACTCCTGGGGGGAATACCCTTTTTGCATTATAGCAGAGAGCTTAAGGAAATGGTTTCTTGCAGTAATGTAGAAGGTAGAACTTGTACATGAAGACCTTTTTATTTTGTTGAAGATATTTCTAATCAAAGAGATGGAGGTGTAGTTTGGTTCTTTTTACTGCATATTTTAGAATATCAAGGAAAAAGATATATTGCAAGAAATATTGCACAAAAAAGGAAATAAGACTGCATGATTTTGAAAACTCTGTCTCTAGGTGGCAAAAATCTCCTAAAAGTCAGAAAGGGATGGCAAAGCATGAAAAAGCTAAGGGTATAATTCTGTGACCTCTTACTAAAATCTCAAGATTTAAAATCCAGAGTATTTCATCATGAAAAGAACTCTCAGATTTTCTCAACCTAATTGGAGGCTCTCTAGGACATTTAAGGGTGGCACCCATTGGCCACCTCAGTAGGAGGCCATGACAGAGAAGGTGTGGCTCCCAAATGGAGTGAAAAGGCAGTGAGATACATGCAAAATATATAGTTGTTGATAAAATTGTTTCAGTAGAAATAATGGACCGAAGAAGACAGAGTGAACAAAATACTTTGAGGCTATCAGGACCGAAGGAGACGGAGTGAACAAAATACTTTGAGGCTATCAGAACCCAGAGATTCCATTTCAGGAAGCAAGCTGAGAAGTCAACTAAGTTGCTGGCTTTCTGGGAAAAGAACACTCAGAGGGCAGAACCCAGGGCCAAGAGGGCAGAGCTGAGATTTACTTAAAAAAAAAAAAAAAAAACACTTTCCCAGATGAATTTTTCAGAGTTATTATATCCTTTTTGCCTTCATTACCTCCATTACGGAACCTGAATGTCTACAACAGTTATTGGCTGTAACTCCCCACTCACGTGGAGGAAAGTCAGAGCTGGTGCCATTAGCCTTGCAGGTCAACAGATGGAGAGAAACTCTTTCCCAGCAGCTGCCCTTAATGGAGTAAATGCAGAAGACTCATTTGCACCTGGACTTGATTTAGATTTTGGACTCTGAACTGATTATATGATGAGATTTTGGACTTTAAACTAAAGCTATAATGAGATGAGACTTTGGGGAACCTTAGGAGGGTCAAATGTATTTTGCATCTGAAGGGATATGAACTACTGTGGACCATAGAATGGACTGTAAAATACTAAAATGTGTATGTGTTATGATGTTGGATTTTAAAAATTTTAAATTCATAGGAGACTGGTTCTATCACCTTTAATTTCATTTGGAAATACTTATGACTGCATATATTAATTTTAATGACAAATCTATTGCATTGATTTAAGAGGACTTAACATTTTCAATCATTTAAAATAATATCCATATTACAATTTAATTTTGAACAGATTGGGTTGTCCATAATAACACTTATTAGAAATGCATTTCTTACTATTGTGTAAAAATTCTGGCAGGAAAAAACAGGAAAGGAGGTGTGGGTTGTCAAATCTTGCAAAATTATTTTTCAGTCTTTTTTGAAGTTTAAAGATGGAAGAGCATGGATTACAGAATGATTGCTGCTTTTTTAACTTGGCTAAATTTTGTGCAAATTATAACTCCATTCCTACTACAGTGGGGATACTGCTTGTACTACTTGGGATTTTAAATATCTTTTTACTTGTTCACACTACAAAAAACATGTTGCAAAAATGGCATTGCATATTCCAGGGTTCATAGTTATTAATAAATGTGTCATAATGCCCATGTAATTCAAGAAATCTCTGTGAAACCTAACCTCATGCTGTCTACGTTGTAAATGGTTTAGTAATTCACACTTAGAGTAGCTGATAAAAAATGGAATCTATAGTCATATAAAATAGCATGTTGGAATATACTACTAAAGCTAATTTATATATTCTTTTCAGAGTGTTGACAAGGCCTATTTAAACATATGCACCTAATGTATATGCTGACTAGGAGTAGATATGAATAAGAAAGTATATGGTAACTGATAAAATGGAATTGACAAAATGATTTCACATTTTCAGACTAATGGGCTAAGCAAACAACATTCTGACACATGGAGCTGTTACTGGAAACTTTAATGGTCTAATTGGAGGGTATGGAAGCAGTTCTTCATGTAACACCAGAAATATTCAGAAAATCATTTCTAAGGATTAAAGTGTGAACAATTTTCTCCCAACATTTTTTATGAATAAAAATAGCTTGAATGCTTCCCTAAACTGGCAGTTTATCTTCATTGAAAAAACTGGATACACATTATTATCTGGTGATCAAGGGAACATCTCAGCTTACCTAACTTGTCAGTGAATCTTTTCATCTAAACTGGCAGAGATCACTGTTTTCTTCTCTAGAAAACTGTGATCAGGAAAAATAAAAATATAATTATAAAGAATGAAACTGAAGTCATAGAATGAATGTTTGCTACTCCAGTCCAATCCTTCCACATTGAAGGAATTTCATGTCCATGTCAAATAGCAAAATAGAAAAATGGAACAAGAGATGTAGCGTTATTTAAAACATCAAAACTGGCTGGAGGGGAAGCCATTGTAACAATCACACTTGATCTCATATAATCTGTATTTGATTTATTATTTTAGATAAAAATTGACATAGATGCCACTGAAAATTGAATGTTTCCTTAAAGAACAGCACTTTAATAATTGAGCTCTAAATTGTATAAAAATCAACATTTCCACTCTCTTTCACAGATTTTTCTGTCATACGTGCGAGCGCGCACACACACACACACTCTCACACACATACACGCACAATGAAGTCAGCTAAGAATGCATATGGAACAAAGAAAATGAATGACTATTAAAAATTAAAGCCTGAGCTGCTCCAGAAATAAAATTGTCTATTGCTTTTCTATTCTAAGGTCATTAGACTATGGAAATTGTATTATCAAGCTTATCTAGAGATAAGTGTTGGAAACCATACAGAGTAACATTCATTTTTTCCCCCTCGTAAAGTAACAGTGTCTTATCAGAAATCTTTTGCCCTTTTTTACCAGGAGGTAAAAATTAGCTGAATAATGCCAAAGCTAAGATAAGTAGATAACTTAAAAACTAAAATGTTGCTTTGGGTAGCAGGTGCCCCCCAAAAGCTAATGTGTGAAAAAATGCAAAAAGGGTTAGAGGAGAAATAATCAGCTTATGAGATCCTTAATCCAATCAGTGAATTAATCCTCTGATAATCCATCAGTTACTGAGTGGTAACTGAAGGCAAGTAGGGTGTGGCTGGAGGAAGGGGGTTGTTGGGGGTGTGTCTTTGGAATATATATATATATATATATAGAGAGAGAGAGAGAGCGCGCGCGCCAGAGAGAGAGGGGGTTATGGGGACAGAGAGAGAGGCAGAGAGAAATAGACAATCAATTTTATTTAGTTTTTCATGTCATTTTTGTTGCTCCAATATTTTGTTGCATACGTGGTGCTGGAGTTTGAACCTGCATGCTCACTCATGTTAGGCAAGTGCTGTAACCACTGAGCCACTGCTCCAGCTCCTGGGGTATATATTTTGTATCTGGTGATTGGAATCTTTCTGTTTCCTGATCATCATGTGAGCTATACTCTTCCCTCTGCCATGCTCTTCAGCTATGATTTTCTGTCTCACCTCAAGCCCCGAGGAATGGAGCCAACTCTCTGTGGACTAAGACCTCTGATATGCTGAGCCCCCAAATAAAGTTTTCCTCCTAAAATCGTTCTTCTCAGGTCTCTTAGTCACAGCAGTGGAATAGCTGCCTAAAACAGAAATTGGTACTGGGAGTGGGGCCATTGCTGTGATTAACCTTACCATGTGATTCAGAAGCTTTTGGAGTTTTTTGGAATTTGAGTGAGGAATTTTGGAAAGTTTATCTGTGCATGCTATAAAAGCTTTAGGATGTTGTAAATGGACCTTAATGGATGAATCTGGTTGGAGTTCAGAAGACCAGAATGCTGACAGAACTGTGGACAGTCAAGGTACTTCTTCAAGAGGTTTCAGAGGAGGATGACTCTATTGGAAATTGTTCTAGAGGCCATTCATGTTATGCTCTGGCTAAGAAAGTGTCTGCATTTTTCTCACATCCTGAGACTTTCTGTGAGGCTGATTTTAAAGGCAATGGACTTCTTAATCTGGCAGAAGAAATTTCTAGACAACATAACATTCAGGTGGTTGCATGGATATTGCTGGAAGTTTTTAGGTAAATTTATTGTTAGGGAACAGAAAGCAAAACAGAATGATTTGAAAAACTTGGATTTGAAAGGTGGGAGTAAAACCAGGGCTAAGAAAGTTGCAGTTGTTAAAGGTTTTACTGCTACTAAAGAAATGTCAAAGGCTATGCCTAGAGATAAAAAAAGAAGTATGATGCATCTCAGGAATGGCAAGACCATACCCAGCTCAGGCTCAAGGGTATAAAAGTAAAACTTCCTGCTCAGAGGAGATGTTGGACTTTGACTTTTGGGCAATCTTGGAAAACTGGAACTGTTGAGACCATGGGGACTCTTTGAAATGGACAAAATGTATTTTGCCCTGGGAGATGAGCATGAGCTTTTGGAGGCCAGGGAAGAATGTTATGGTTTGGATACTAGGTGTCCTCCCCAAGCTCATGTGTGAAACAGCACAGGCAGACATAGAGAAGAAATGATTGGGTTATGTGATTGCTAACCCAATCAGTAAATTAATCCTTTGGTGGGATTGCCATTGGGCAGTGACTGAAGGCAAGCAGGGTATGGCTGGAGAGCTGGGTCATTGGAAATGTGCCTTTGAGGTATATATTTTGTATCTGGTGAGTGGAGTCTCTCTCTGCTTTCTGGTTATCATGTATTCTGATTTCCTCTACCACACTCTTTCACCATGATCTTCAGGAATGGAGCCTGCTATCTATGAACTAAGACCTCTGAAACCATGAGCCCTCCCAATGAACTTTTCTTCTTAAAATTGTTCTTGTCAGGTTTTCTAGTCATAACCATGAAAAAAGCTGACCAGCACATTAAAACTTACTGGGTACAGTGGTGCCTGACTGTAATCCTAGCAGCTCAGGAGGTTGAGACAAGGAGATTGCAAATTCAAAGCCATTCTCAGCAACTTAGAGAGGGCCTGTCTCATAAAAAAAAGTCTGGAGATGGGGGATGTTGCAGTTGTTAAGTACCACTGGATTCAATCCCCGATACCACAGAAAAAAAATCCTGAAACTAAAACTGAACAGATGATTTATGGTTCTGGGTTTGCAATATAGTGGACAAAAGGAAGTAAAGGAAGTGAAATAGTGAAATCATTTTCTAGTGTTTTACATGAATTTGGGACTACATTCAAGTTCAGTAAGAATAACATAATATTTCAGAATTATCCAAATGGATATAAACTTGGACTATTACTTTATTATCAAATCAAATGTCCCTCTAAAAAATGAACTCAGATAATCGTTCAGATATCTTTTTTTCTGTTTTGACCAAAAACAACAATAAATCTCAATAAGATGTGCACTCTGTTTAATGTGGCTGTCTTGCCCTTGTACTGTATGAAAAAAAATGGTTAGCAGACTGGGAGTAGATTGGCTTTGGCAAGTGGGTATAGTAGATAATCTCCAATAAGATAGTCAAGGCCTTGATAACCCTATCATGATCTTTAGTAATTTAGTTTTTAAATTGTCACATTTCTTAAAAACCTCAAAGGCTTTTCATAGCACTTAGAATGATAATCTTTAGCATGTCTCTGAAGTATTGCATCATCTAGGCCTTTCCTATCACTTAAACCTCTTTTAACCAAGTAGTTACACCAAACTTACTCATCTCAGTTTTACCTACTAGCCATTTTTTTTTCTTTTTTTTTTTTTTGGTTCATCCAAAAGGCTTCTTTAGACTTTATTTCCTCTGGAATGGCTTTCTCTTACCCTTTGTAACAAGTTAATGTTAACTCATCTTCTGAACTCAGATCACATTTCCTCCTTGGAGAAGTCTTTCTTCACCTCCCAAACTAGATAAAAGAAATCTATCATATTTTTTTTTTCTTAAGACAGAGAAAGAGAAACAATTTTTATTTAGCTTTTCATGTGCCTATCATTACTCCGAGACTTCGTTGTATCTGTGGTGCTGGGGTTTGAACTCGCGTACCTGCGCATGCCAGGCAAGCTCTGTAATTGTAACTGCAGAGCCACTGCTCCAGTCACCCATCATTTGTTCTTAAGGTAACATTTGTGTACTTCCCTTTTGTAGAACACATACAGTAGGAAATGTTTGTCACCTGCTTTATAGCATTTTGTACTTTATTAATTATGTAAGCATTGAAAAAATAGAAATGCTGGGCGTACTGAAACACACCTGTGATCCCAGTGGCTTGGGAGGCTGAGGCAGGATGATTGCAGGTTCAAAACCAGCTTCAGAAACTTAGTGAGACCCTAAGCAACTTAGTGAGACCCTCTCTCATATAAGATAAAGATAATTTTCACTCTGTGGTTCTGTTGTTATAGTATCTCTGTGGACTGAAGTGGTACTGACTATGGGAAAGTGACATGAAAGAACACTAGAATGCTCCAAAGCCAGAGAAAACTAGTCTTTGATCCTGTTGATAGAAAAACCAATTCCAGGGATTTTGAGAAGAGCTGGCTCAGGAAGGAGGCTTTGGGTTCCCTGCCATACACAGCCATGTGGATACACATGAGGCAGCAGCTAAGCACAGATATTGTTGTGAAGAGAAAGATGATTTCATTGAAGGTCTTTAATGTTGGGAGGCCAGGTTTACTGTGTCAAGATGAAACTGTTACCCACTTCATAATTAGGAATGACGTAGAGGGCTTTTCCCATATCTTAAGAAACTTTCAGACTGTTCAGCAGAGAATGAGGGGATTTATCAGAAAAACAAGGCTGTTTTCTCCCTAGTTATGAGAGTCATACGCAGAAATGCTCACTGCAGACATAAGCACCCCCATTTACAATTGGTTTAGCATAAAGTGAAGGCCTCTTATCAGAAGAGGGGTCTGATACTGGGAAGATAAAAAGCTAAATTCCCACAGCAGCACAGAGGGGTCCTCTGATTTTTGTGTGGCTCAAGTTGCTAAAGACAGGACATTAGCTATATTACTTCACCTCTTGAAACTAAATTCCATAATGGGACAAAAGCTAGACATGATCTCAAGAATGCAGAGTATAGTAGAATATTACCTACCTAGGTGCTTGATTTCTTTCTGATAATGAGTTTAAGACTGAGAAGTATGGGACGTTGTTCAGTGAGTTTAAATTTTTCAGTCCTGAAAGATGAATAAATTCTAGGGAATTTTGTGTCTATACTTAATGATGTTTTACTTCACACTTAAAAATTTGTTAAGAAGGGCTGGAGCAGTGGCTCAGTGGTTACAGCACTTGACTAGCATGAGTGAGCATGCAGGTTCAAACTCCAGCACCACATATGCAACAAAATATTGGAGCAACAAAAATCACATGAAAAACTAAATAAAAGTGTCTATTTCTCTCTGCCTCTCTCTCTCTCTCTCTCTCACTGTCCTTCTCTCTTAAAAAATTGTTAAGAAGATGGATCTCATATTAAGTGTTCTTTACACACATACATACTGAAGGAACCTCAAATCATTTTTGTCCTACATTTATCCATTTGATTTCATATTGTATATGAATAGAGTCAGATGTTGTGTTCTTTCTTTCAGTTGGTGTCAGATTAAATATACTGCTGCTAAATATTCCCCACATGTTTCTTTTTGTAGAAAGAATTTTCAATTCAGGCATTTATACAATAAAATTATAAGAATTTAAATTAATCCATAATTGTGTGTGATGTTATATGCAAGTGCACACACTGGTTTCATTTCTGTTATGAGCGAGCAATTATTTCTTGCAAGGTCAGTATAATTTTGCTTTCTCATCATGACAGGTATTTCTAGTGGGAAAAAATTAAAAACTGAAATCTAACTAGAAATTTGCTATTTCAAAAATAATATTTATTTTCCCCCAAATTCCTTTTTTCAGCGCTATAAGAATGAAAACATGGCTAAATTTGTATTATTTCTAATAGAAATTCAGAAAAGAAAGGGGCATTTTTCCATTTTGATATCTATATACATATATATTTTGATAATTTATCATTTCAAGCTACATTATAATTGAAAATATTTGGCCACATTCTAAAGCACTGCTTCAGAAAGAGTTGTAAAACTTTTATTACATTTCCCTGATGGTTTACTTTAGGCTTAGGAAAAACAGACAAATCAAGAGATTTGTCTCAACTTACATTCAATCCAGTAAGAACTCATCAAGATTGCATTGTATCATGTAGTGGTAAATGTTGAGATAAAAAATTTAATAAGACAAGTCTTTTGCTTATTTGAAAGTCATAGGATATTTTAAAATTAAAATTTGAAAGCTAAAGTACCAAAGTTTAATTAGAAATTTCATTAATTTTGAGGAGATCCTAACTTATTTATCCTCTTTTTGAATTGCCTTTGGGTGTGAAAATTCCAGCGTTAAGTCCTAACAAATAAAAAATCTGTAAGTACTTCCTGGGTGGCCTCCATTTGCTGGGTCCTGTTGTAGAGTTGTACACAGATTCTATCCAAGGAAACCTCTACCCTGTTGCAGTTCTCATTAATGTTAGACTTTCTCTGTAGTGCTTGATAGGTAGCTGTCCCCACATGCTTAGGTCTCACTTACCCATCGTGGGCACCATTAGCTTTTTGTTATTTGTGGCTTTAAATGTGAATATCATAATAGCACTACTCCTGAATCTTCATGTCAATTTGAATCTATACAAAGTTTTAATTCCCAAGTATGTAATCAAAAATAAGTCATAAAATAATTATATGTCATATATGATTTCACATTACAAAAACATGTCCTCTCAAATTAGAAAAACATTTTTTTACCCATAGTGGAAATAACTGATATTTTAAAGGAAGTATCAGAAATATAATTTTGTCTATTTTAACTGTTTTTCCAGAGTTTTGAAAATATCATTTAGTTCTCATAAAATTATTAAAATTAGGTTAATTTAAAATGCAAATTCCTTTCTACTATAAGTATGAAAATATAACTCAGTATAATTTCTGATAGTATGAAAAAGACATCTATAATATTTAGCATATAATATGTTTTGCTGTGATTTTAACCCATTTTGTCCAATTGTTCCACATGTGAAACACCCTTAAATACTTAAATTGACTAGCAAATATTGGGTAAAATTACTCACAAAATTGAAAATTTTAGACTTAATGGGTGAAGGAATCATGTGAATGTATTACTAAAGTAATCTCACATAATTATTTTTTTAATAGAGAGAGATAAAGAGAATCAACTTTACCTGGCCTTTCTTTCTCTGACACTTAGTTGTGTATGCGGTGCTGGAGTTCAAAACCAGGTCCTTTTATATGACAGGCAAGTACTCCCAACTGCTGAGCCACTGCTCCAGCCCCAAAAATTGCTTTATTAAAGGATGTTGATGGATTAAATGACAGTTATATTGTTTCCTCAAGTAACTGTATTTCAATAGGAGTTATTATTTCTCATACCTCATAGGTACATAATATTACCTGCTTAAACCAATCTAAATGCAGATATTTAAGTTTAGAACTTCATAAATTATAGACAAAACAAACAGAAGAATACTAGGTATTAGCTCTTATAAATAGGTGTGCTAATTATATTTCTTTGGAAAAGTTTTAATTTGCTTCATTGTTAGCATTAGTCTCTCAATTCTAAAATGAATTTATATTAAGTTATAAAATATTTCTCTATTGTCAGGAAATGTACATTTTGTCTTTTCGTTTTCTTATTGAAGCACCTGATGTATTTGATTGACAATATATTAGATAATCTAATGCTGTTAATGCTGGGGACTTCTTAACTCAAACTTAACCTCCTAACCTGGCTCTCAGTCCTCAATCCAGTAACCTCTACTTCTCTACTAATAAATTCTGAAAAGTGGATAGGGGAAACACAATTCATATCAAATCATGAACAATCAGGTTAAAAAACAGGCTTTAGTGTGTATTGGGATTTTACCATCATGTTTGTGCCACCTGCCTCACTTCAGACATAGACATTAGTCTTGGTCTCTTAATGATGGTAACTAGGCCAATTAAGGAAGAAGATGGCCACTGAGACTTTAATATCAGGGCCTCTTAATACATTACAACCATGTGAGCAGCTGTTTTAATAATGCTAATTCCTGGAGTTTCAGATCCAAATCAGTCATACTATGTGAAGATAAGGACTAAATATTAATAATTTTAAAGCTCCACAAATGACTCTTAAAGCCAAGTTTGAGAACTGTTGTTCTTAAACACATCAGGCTCCATGTCATATTGTTAGGCTCAGGGTCTTTAGAAGAAAATAATCCAAGAAGTACAGAGAATGAGACTGATTGTTGACTGATTCTGTGGAGGAAATCATAAAATGAGTCTGTTTCTTAAATCTCTACTCTGTCATATTGGTGTATCTGACTATTTTGTAATAAATCATACTGTCTTTCCTATTGCTTTATAAAGTCCTGATATCTGGTAAGGCAATTACCTCTAGTAGATCTTGTTACTGAAATTCTATCTCCTCTAGTATTAGTATGGTCACACAGTGAGTGATATTTATTCTCAGTTTTTTATAGTTTATAGCCTAATATTTAGGGTATACCATGTATGAATAGTATATTCATACATACATATATGTACGCATATATACACACATATATGTACATGCATACATATGAGTGTATATAAATAAATACGCATATGTGAAGATGTACATGCATTTGTGCATATGTAAAGATGTGTGTGTGCCACTTACTTGATTAAGACCAAAATTTAGAAAGTGTATTTGGTTTATTTGCCTTATCTCCTCTCTAT
Organism: Aplodontia rufa; assembly: GCA_004027875.1. Taxonomy (NCBI): domain Eukaryota; kingdom Metazoa; phylum Chordata; class Mammalia; order Rodentia; family Aplodontiidae; genus Aplodontia; species Aplodontia rufa. The sequence continues at coordinate 29,587 of PVKS010007616.1, read as the reverse complement.
TAATCTTGTCAACCTTCCTCCTAGATCTCTCTAATCAGTTTATATCGCTAAACCCATTACTACAACTGTAACCAAGTCTTCTATCATCCTCTGCTTGGATTACTATAATACCCTCTCCAGAGTTTTCTGTCATCTACTCTTACCTTCTTGACATCCATTTTGTTGCCAGGGTATATACAAAATACAGATCTACTTAGCAAATTTACTTGCTTAAAACTCAGCTGTTGTCTGTAGTTGAAATCTCATCACATCATTCCAAAGTTCTCCATAACAAGGCCACTGTTCAAGTCACCAGTATCATCTCCCAGTACCCTCTGCTTATCTTCATTTGCTCTAGTCATCTGTGCTTTTTCCTTTTCACTTTATGTAAAAGTCATTTCTTAACTACTTGGAACATAGTTTCCTCAACCATGTGTATTTTTACCCTCTATTTCACCTGATAAACTATTGAGTCCCCTAGGCTGATTACGATCATTTGGCTTATATTTCCACAGTTTTCTTTTATAAATATTTACTACCACACTTTAATTTGCTTAGAATGTATGTTCCTTTTAGGATTTATTTCTAAAATTTGTGGCAGTTCTTTTGAATACACTGAGGTTGAATGTAATACATCTTCTCTTTTCTGACATACTTAAATAAGGGAAACTTTTGATTTTTAAAAAATAATTTTCAAGTGTTTCAGATTTGAGCAATTCCCTCTGCAGGAAAATGAGTATGACTGAAGCTTGCAGGCTCATTTCTTACCTTTAGGATTCATCTTTTCTTTGGGAATACTCATTAATTCCATTCCTGGGGCCACATATTATATAATCTGTAAAAATATATAATAAAATTAAATCCTGACCCTCTGACATTGCTAGTGAAAAAGATAAGCTCCAATTTTAAGAGACCTGGGGAGAGGAATGGATTGGATTTCCTAGCCTACTCATGGGGTGAGGGATGAATTGTCACATTTCCTTTACAATCTCTCACTAATTACCACAGGGATTGAGAACTGAGAAACTTATTCTTTTTTCCTTCACAGAGTTGTTTCAATAACATTTATTTATGATAGACCTGATATATTTTCATAAAATTATTTATTCTGTATCTTCACTTTAGTGTGCAGAACAATGTCAAACTGACATTTTCATGTGAGAATACATTTAAAATAGCCTTTAAAAGTCCACAATGGAGGCTGGAGCTAGACCCTGGCCATTGATAAAGGAGGTCAATTCTCATGTTTGAAATCTGAATAAGGTGTAATGAAATACAACCTAAGGCATTCATAGAGATGTGTTGGGAAGGAGGGTGGGGAGGGATAGGGTGGGTAACTGGAGGGGGCCTCTTGGGGGTAAATCTAATTTTCAGAATTATATATATATATTATTTCATTAGAAACTTGTTTGTTCAACAAATAAATTTCTTAATAAAAGAACCATCCACAAACCTTTGGTCTACAGAAAAGAGAAACAGAGTGCCCCACATTATATGCAAATATTGGTGTATAAATACTACATACACATGTATGTGTATATATGTAAATAAATGCATACGGTAAATATTTTTAAAAATCCACTATTGACGCATATGTGTGTGTGTGTAGACCCTGAAGTACATCTGTAGAAACACTATGTTCATAGATATATTTGGGAGTAATTGGGCTGTCATGAAATCAGGGATGGTTAATTACAGGCATAGATGTCACCCCACTCACCCATCCCAAAACTAATAAGGTAGTGTTTCTATATATATCACAATCTTTCATTCTGAGTTAATGCTCACATAGCCTCCAACTAAGTTTTCAACTTGTACTTCATGAAGCCACTTTCATTTATTCAAATTGCCCAATAAAGAAAAAAACTATTTGCCATTTCTGATTAGCATAAAACCCTGCATTTTACATTAGGCAAAATAATAACGTGCTATTGTAATCTTACTTGCTCAAAAATCACACATGCTAGAATATAGCAGATTAGTGATAGAAATCTCACTGTTGTGAGATTCTGCTGCTGTGAATCTTTCACTTTTCCATGTCCTTAGGAAGACTTTTCTCAAATATTATTTTAGGGAGATTATGTGATTTTCTTTGCAAAATTTTATCTTATTAAACTATCCTTTAAAGTGTTTGTGTAGACATGTATGCATACACACACACACACCACACACACACACACACACACACACACACACACACACACCCACCCACCTCTGGAACATTGACAAACTTGGCCAGCTCATGGAAAGGTCAATTCAAAACAATGATTAGGTATTAGTTTCTCTTGTGTAAAAAGGTATGTATTTCAAAAGTAAATGTTTTACATAGATAAATTTTAGTACATGTTGAGTAGAGCCTTTTAAAGTGTTAGGACTTTTGTAATTTAGTATCATTACTAATTGATGATCAAGAAAATACATTAATGAATTACAATATAATCCATTTTGTCCTCATCAGTTAACTTATCCTGAGTGAGAAATGCTGATTTATACATACTCTATGGTCAACTTGCTGAATGTGATTAGGATCTCAATAATACAGAGAAGTACATGAAATTAGGGTAGAAATGCGAAGGAAGATAGCATTTGGTGAAAAGATTTCTTATGAGGGTCAATATATTAAAGGATTGAACATTTTTCATTTTACAAAATGATTCTAAGCTGAAACAATGCATTTTCTGTTTCATTTCCTAAAGGCCTTAGTAGAAATTTGAAGACATACAGTTCTCACTGAACTTTACCTTGATCTTTAAATGTAATGTCCTAGTGTGAATAATCTTGGGAACATAAATATGGTGACAGCTTAATGCTCTGACATTCTAGTCTCATTGTCTAATTTTATTTTCTTCTTTTCTACTGATGTTTGAGCGTAATTACAAGCATTGTGCTAGAAAGACATTTTTCAAAACTCACAAAAGGCTATTTTGCATTAGGGAATTAAAAAGCCATTCACTTTGGAAAATAGGGAACTAACTATGATTTTAAAGTGATTTTCCCAGAGCCCCCATTACATCAAAGAGAAGGATTTCTATAGGGAATGTTTGGCAAATTGTCATATAAAATATCTACAGAATCGCCAGCTATTTGCAAATACATTTAATAACATTAGAGTTTAGTGTAAACTTTATTTAACTTATATAAGGATTAAAAGATGTAGATTTTAAGCATTCACAAAGGAATAGTGCAACATTAATGATTTGATGGATAACTTGACTTTGAAGTCTTAAAATAATTATGTTTTATAACTGGAATTTGTAAAGAACTCGTCAATAATTCTGTGATATAGTAATGCACACAGAAAATCTAATATAGTGAGCTTTGGCATATAATCTTATTTTCTTATGTGCTATTCCCAAAGACACTATACTATTTAGAAAACTGTAATATGTGTAACACAACCAATATACCCTTTTTATAAAGCTTTTCTTAGCAACTATACATTTTATTATATCTAGCTCCCTGGACTGATTTGTAGTCAAATAAATATTGTAAAGTTTTTATGAATTCTCAATTGCAAATAGTTTCCTTTTAAAGCAGTTGGTATAATAACATTTCTTATAGAAGGCACATAATTAACTTATCTTAGGATAAAAGTATAGGAAACATTCTAAAACTCTCAGAAAAATTACTTGAGGGAAAGTGTACAGTGTAGTTAAGGTCTGTATTTTTTCAGCTCCAGAACCAGGGCATTGGGAAAATTTCCATCTCTCTCTTGCTAGCAGAACAATGTCCACCTTAAAAAGCAGTGTGAAGTAAGGAAGGGAGGAAGAATTTTCTCTGGGAACTGGTAGGACCTACTCAACCATCTCTTTTGACCTAGTTTATGAGCTGATTGAGAAATGCATGAAATTTTCTCCAAAATTAAAAAATCAATAGGTTAATAATAGTAGTTAGGAGATGACATTGAAACAAAATAATTGTTTTAATAATTTTTTTATTTGCAACCTCAGAAAAGTTATATTAATTCCCCAAATTTATTTTTAGGAAGAACCTATAATTTTTTTAATGGAATATAACTCATTTACCTCTAAAAGAAAACATGCTATTATGTCTTATGGTATGTATTAGTGTGATGAGAAATATGTAAAATAGAGGTTAGTGCTGTGTTTATGCCATTTGAGGAAAAATTTTCTTTGGAATCAGACATATCTGAGTTTGAATTTTAGTTCCACCATTTACTAATTGTGAAATGTTGTGTAGCCTAATTATTTTAAATCCATATTTTCATCTCTGTAATTGAGACCAATACTATTTTAATAGATTATTTATATAGATATAAATATAAATAATGAAACTTGGTGTTTCATTATCTCATTAGAGAAGGCATTAAGATGATTCCTGTTGCCATTGCTATCATTACCATCATAAAATCATGCTGACTTAGCAAATCTTTTCATTGTTTTATATTTGATGAAATTAGAATTTGCCTAGTTTGGTATCACTATGTACATATGCAACATATAAACATGAACTGTATACATATTACTATGTATATATAGTAGTTCATGTCTTGTGAATATATAAAGAAGATATAAAAGGATCTTTATGAGAGATGCCTAATGAATGAATACAGACAGATTGCTGATAATCATCAGCAGTAATTTACTCAATACTTCATTTGCTCCTGATCATCTACACATAAACTCCACACATCTTTCTATGGCCTATGGTCTTGCACTGTCTTTCCATTCATGTATTTCTTTATTCAATCATCCATTTATTAAATTAGTCATTTGTTCATTGAATAATTGTACAAATGTTTCCTAATGATCTCGAGTATGTGTCAGATACTATATTGGGTATTGAGAAAAGATGGGTGAGACAGAATTGCTCTTAGAACTTCTGCTATGTCAGTGAGGTTGAAAATCAGAAAGATGATAAACAAATATTATAGCAGAATCATGAACAAATTTCTGCAAAAATACTGAAAGAGAATAATTATATTTACAAATATAACATGTATGTTGTCAAAACTGAAAATCGAATTGAGTATGCAGAGGTAAGTGGCAGATTTTTAAGTGGGAAAATGAAATTGCAAGAGTAGAGTTTAAAAAGGTAGACTCTAAGATATTGATTTGTAGTAGGAAAAAAATTAGATGCTATCCAGATATACAGTATTTGGATATTTTATAATATTTATAGATAAAAATAAGCATTGTTGCAAATATTAATAAAGCATCTGAGAAGCAAAAATATCTATATCTGTTAAAAATTCCTTGTAAACAGAAAAGGATGCATTCAGACTTCATATGGAAATGTATCTGAAATCAAAAGTGGCATTGTTCACCAGGGTGAATCATTACAATTCCCGTTACTTGTGAGAATCAAAAAAACATGATTGCTCTTTCCATTATCATTAGCATTGTTTCAAAATTACCATGCCATACAATTATTTCATAGAACAAAATAAGAATTATAATTAATAGGAAGGAAAATCAAAATCTTGTTCCTTGATGATATGATTTATACTTGTTACACCAAAAGAGTCAGTTGAAGAAAACAAAATCAAGAGACTGGGTATGTAATTATTATTTAAAGGCCTATGATCAATAACAAATAATAATCAGTTACAATAAAAATTTACTATATCAATGACAGGCATGTCACAAAATCCACAAAGAAAAACAATAAAGGAATATAATAAAATATTTAATTACATGGAAATTTTAAGCTTGCATTTGTCAAAAACACCATAAAATGAAGACAACCAGTTTTCCCCAGAAGGAGTATGATACCACAGAAAATGGACGTTGGATCATGTGCTTAATTTTCAAGTCATTATGAAAAATATAGGCAGACAAATAGGAAAAGGAGGAAGAGATTAAAAGAAATCCCCAGGGAAAAGTAAACAGTGACTAAAAATCTTAATTTGCTAAACCTAACTCATAATTAAATGCATGCATCTTAAGATCATTATAGCATTTAGACTTGTAAACTGACATAATTTTTCCTTTAAGGAGGAGAAAAACTGGGAGAGAAAATTTGTTAGTATCCATTAAAATTGCATGTATATAGTCTGGTACTGTGAGATTAAGTCTACCCATCTGTCTTAGCGGTGTACCCAGTGCACAGCTAGGGACACCAAAACATTCAAGAAGACTCATATAGTGTGGTGGGGAATAGTTTGGGCTTTGGACTCAGAATGCCTGAATGGGAATCCTAGCCATGTGATCTAAACTGAGTTACATGATGTCTCTAAGGTTGCTTTCTCATCTGTAAAGTGAGGAAAACAGTTACATGTACAACATACGTTTGCTGTGAGGATTAATAAGGTATTGTGTAAAATTAACTTAAGGTAAAAAAAATCTAAAGAGAAAAATTATGTTTTACCACATAAAAATTAAGACTTCCTATGGATCAAAAGAAAGTAAAAAGGTAAGCCGCAAAAAATGATATGGAAATCAGTAAGACAATGAAAACCGATGTGGAATTGGACTGAAGTCATTATCTGGTTATCCTCTCTTTGTCCATTCTGCTGTATGTTCCTTCCTTCCACATCATGGTCTAACTCAGGTCACTGGCTGGTATTTTTACAACAGGTAGACTCCCATGGCCTTTTTCTTCATGTTGATTTTTGCCTAAGGAAAAAACCAAAGATTGGAGGGAGGAATTTGTTTCCCTGATATGCTCTATGGCAAGTTAACTCAAGCTCTGTCTATTGATAGAAGGTCACTGCATTTCTGAAGATTGCCAAAAGCACAGAGCTCCTTCTCTGAAATTCTGATTAGTTAGACATTGAAACTTATTAGTATTTTTCATATTTCTCAATTTTAATGCATGGTTTTAATATTATATCCAGGAGTATTTTTCATATTGAACTTGAAAGATATACTCTTTAATTATCTGTTCTGTTATTCAAAAATTTAAGGAAAATCTTTTGAATTTCAATAGATATTTTAAAAGATATTTAGCTTTGTAACTTTTTCTTTTCATAACTTTTTTATGCCTTATAGCATTGATGTTCATCACAAATATACTTTGTATTTGTGTTTATGCATGTATTAAACACATTTATCTTTCATTATTGTTATGTATAGCCTTTCAAGTCTCTCCAGGAATGCAGGACAGTTTCATGAACGTTAGTTTATAAGTGATGCCAAAATATCACTCGAATAAATAAAATTTCCCCCTATGGTTAAGTAATGCTTTTCAAAAAGATTAAAAGCAAAATAAAAATCCCTATAGTGTTAAATTTTTCATGCTACATAAATATTTGAAGTATATTGATTTTAAGCATACTAAGGTTATTAGAGTACGTGGAATATACACATATGTATTAAGCTTGTTTCATGATTTATTTTTCTGAACATATTACTTATTAAATTAACAAATACTTTGCTGTGAAATTTTTACTTTAGAAAGAAATATTGTTACTGTGTTAGTTTTTTGAATAGTAATTAATGAGACCTTAATATCTGAAGTGTTTACAAGCATACTTTTCTCTATGGCATATACCAGTCAAGTCACAGGCATTATTGTGAAAACATAGTTGTAAATATCTGATTGTTTCTGGTCCAAATTTAAACTTCATGAAATTATGTAGAATGATGAAAATACAGTGAAGAGATCAATGGAGAAATTCAGTTTAGATGGGAATACAAGAACAGTTGGTGCTTCACACTTAAAGTTCTTTGTGGAAAATATACATGCAGGCTATAAAGAAAGGAATCCTTGGGGCATTATAAAATGGTTTTTAGAAGTCAGCAAAGAAAGTTATAATGGTAGGTTGTTAAAAGTCTAACTGGGCAAACCGTTTGGGACTAGAGACCATATATTAAGTAATAATTTTTCAAAATAATGGGCAGGATGCCTAATGAGACATTACCATTTCCAGAGTCTGTGAACCCTGGAGTTTCATTGCACAAGACAAGGATTCTTTTCAGTGGGAGTTGTCTGGCAAAATCCCATATATTGCTTTGAAATTCATGGGTGAGTGTTCTAGCCCATAGGGTAATGATGTGTAAAGGTAATTGAAAGTTAATAAAATTGGCCTTCTGTGTATAATAGAAGCAAAATATAATTTTATTGTCCACTCTAAGTTGTATATTGCTTAGAGTTGGACCCATGTCCTGCCCATTTAGATAAAACTTAATTTCTTCCTGGAATCAGTAATTGTTTCATTGATCGATGTCAGTCTTCATAAGCATTGTGAATAAAAATAACAAAATGTTAAATCCTCACTCATGTTAGTAAAATTTGATTAGAGAAAATGGTTCATTTTTTTTCCAAAATTTAATTTTTTAAACAAATAATTTTTCAAAGTATAATTAGTAAAAAATGCTACATGTATTTTTATTTAATTTTTATTCTATAAACTATAACAAATCTTAAATTTATTCTTGCAGATCAGGTATTATCTTTTTGTGAATCTATTTCTTGGAACATTTTCATTAAGCAACATAATACTATATGATGTCTCAGCCTTCAGATAAAATAAGAATTTTTAAATCTGGTTTAAAATTATAAGAAGAGTACAATACAAATCTAGATAGGTGCAACATTTGTTTATTTTTGCTTAACTTTTATTTTATCATTCTGTTTCTCTCCACACACTCCCCTTAGATCTTTCAATATAATTTTTTTTCTTAAATTATTTGCAAGTAAATTGGAGAAATAGTACTTTTTAAACAACTAAATATGATTTCCTAGAAGGAAAGATATTCTCTTACATAGTAACGCTATAAACTTCAACTGAAAAAATTTATATTAATAGTGTAGTATTAAATAATCCATATTCTATATTCAAATTTTATCATCTCAATTTACTTACTCCCCTGGTCCAAGATCCAATTTAGGATCAGGCATTGTATTTTGTTGTTACACCTCTTATATATCATTCAATGGAGTTGGTTTTTTTTTTTTTTTTGCCTTTCATAACAGACATTTTGAAGAGCTCAGGGCAGACTTTCCCTCAGTTTGGGTTTATCTGAGTTTCTATAGGATTAGATTCAAATTATGGGTTTTAGGCAAAAATCCCACAGAATTGATATTGTACTTCTCAAAATTATCCCATCTTGAAGAATATGATGTGAGTTTATTCCAAGATTAACAATATTAACTCTGATTATTTGATCAAGGTTTTTTATTTTGGCAGTGCTAGGGATTGAACACAGTGCTGCACACATGCAAGGCAAGTGCTGTACCACTGAGCTACATCCCCAGCCATATGCAATCTTATGTGGCACCTGCCTTATCTATTTAGGTAAACTTCCCTGACAACCCCAGTCCTCTCAGCAAACCTGTAACTTCTTGCTCATCTCATTGGGACTCCTGGTAAGTTTAGGCTCCTTTTCACTGCTCCTATGCAGAAAGCCAGGATGGTCATGAGCAACTGTAGCGATCACTTTTTTGTGTTTTCCCTTCTCTCAAGAATGATAAACTCATGTTGCTTATTGTTTGAAAACAAGCAATCCATACATTTTTAATAGGTTTATATTTTTTTTCATGAAAGAGAAACTACAGTATAAACTATTCAATAATGGTTGAAAGCAAAAGTCAGGTAAGAATTTTTAAGCAATCGATCATGAATGAGACTACTATTATTTAGTAATATGAAAGAAATACCTCTTGGATATCCACCATTCCAATATGGGGGTAAAGGAAATAAAGAGCATAACTTATTTCTATTCTGATTTATTCAAGCAAAATTTAAAAGCATAGAATTCATACTTTCCTTGGTACTTTTGTTAGTGTTGCATATGCTTCAGTGTAGCTAAGATAGGTAACACTAGCATAGTTTTGCTTCATTTAGCCAGCAGCATGTTTCAGGCATAAAAGGTCCATAATGTCACCTTGTCTATACAGAATCACTTGGATTATACATATGCAAAGAAGGTACTTTAGGTTTGTAGTCCTGTTATAAACTTAGGTTTATTCAGTGATATTAGTGCTTAAGCACTAATGCATTCCATTTGCATAATAGTGCCATTAAAACATTCAAATCTATGTTCCACATATCCATCAAACCATTAGCAATGTTAATCTCCTTTACTGCTTTTGTACATGAGCTGCTACCTTTCAAATATGTGCCGCTTGAATCACATTGGCATATTTATTTGGTATATTATTAAAATCCATCCCACTCCATTTTTAATAGGCAAAGTATCAGGTTTGTTTTGTTCATAAATAATTGTAAATCTTTTTTGTATTAATTTATTTCTTATTGGTAAATTATAATCACTGACTTTTTAGCAAAGAAAAGTAAAAATAATAGTATAATCACTCATATGATGTCTTTGGTGAAATTCAAAAGGCTATTTTAATATTTCGTTCTAAAGCTATGTAATAGAATATGTGGGATTCATGACTTTTGAATGAATGACACATTGAGATCAGATTTCCTGACTGGTTTAGACATCTATTCTAAAGCACTTTGAATAGAAACTATGTTATATCTTTTTGTCTGCTGTCTTCTGGTTAGGTTATACTGGATCATCTCTTGTTAAAAAAATAATATATATATATGTACACGTATATACATATATATACACACACATACATACACATACCTCTTTCTGAGGTATATATGAATAACATTGCTGTTGATGATAATTTTGATGCTGACACTTGTTAATAGATGCATTAGAGTAGATTTAAGGTTATTCCAACATTAACACTTCCAGACATTTGCATTCCTACATGAATTGTAATGAAAGAATTATAACCACTGCTGACCTGAGATTACACAATCCTCAGTTCTTTTGTGTGTACACCCATATAGGAATGTACATTGTATGTGTCATAACTCATGAATCTCTGCAGAAAATAAATATTTAAGGAGAGATTTTCTGAGGTGAGATCTTTGTACATAGGGATGGTTTTACTTAATTTGGAATCACTAATGCTTGGTATATAGTAATCATTCAATTATTTTTATATGAATACTTATATATGAAAATGAATACAAATACATTGAGAAATGTTAACTTTTGCAAATGACTATTTTATGTATTATTTATATTTTATGAAATAATTTGGGTAAGGAAGGAATATTCAGAATTCATTTCTTTCTTGAAGCTTAGTTATCTGTTTCTCTCCTTTGGAGTAATTTTATAATAGTCTTTAGGGGAGTCCTATACATCTACAACTCAATTCAAACTTATCTACTAGGATTCTCTGAAACAATTAGCTGCCTAAGTGAAGTGACTGACTCTATCCTGGCATTAATATCTCCATGGAACAAGTGACAGACATACTAATATCTGTAAGATATGCACATCTGGGAGAATGATAGGATATAAGTTGTTGATCTCAGATCAGAGCACTTACTTAAAAAAAGAAACATTGCAATCTGTAAGGCTACTGGTTGTTTCTAGTCATTTTACAAATGGCACACGCATTTGGGTCACCTGAGAAGAAAAGAAGTTGAAACAATTTTTGTTTATATACCAAACATAGCTTGAACTGTAAGAGTATAATTTTGTAAAAATACCATTCTCTTAAATAACTGTATTTTAAATGTTACACATGGATTTCAGATACTTAATTGGTAATTTATTTTAACTGACACGTTCATCAAAGAAACCTGCTTTCAATTCATTTGCATGATATTCTTTTTGTTTGGTTTTAGATTTTTTCTTCTTGTTACTGATATGATTCATTATATCTCTATCTTAAGAAAAAATCAAATTTCCGAAAGTAGTTCATTGATTTGTAAAATAATACTGAAAATAAATACTACAATTTAGAATGAAGCTTTAAATGTATCGACAAATGAAATTCAATGTGAATGCAGAATTTAAATTCACATCAGTTCATCTTTTAATGTATCGATTTTGCATAAACAACCAAAACAGAAACATGAAATAGAAGATATGATTAGTCACATGCTTAACAGTTTTAATATTCATTGTATACTATTAGTAAACATTATTATAGATGCTGGGAAAATAGCAGTGAAAAAAACAATTCTAGCTCTTAAGAAGTTTCTATTCTAAGTGTTGAAGACAGTAAAAAAATTATGTATATATATAGTATATGTGTATATATAGTATATATGTGTATATATATAGTATATGTGTATATATAGTGTATATGTGTATATATAGTATATATGTGTATATATATATACACAAAACAAAATGTTGACTAGTAACTACTATGAAGATTAAAACAAAACAAAAATACAATGAGTAATGGAAGTGGGAGAGGCTTTTACATACCGTGTGGTTTGGGAAATTCTGTGATGTAGTGTTGGAGCTGAAAAAAGAAGGAAAACAGTAGACATCGAAAAAAACCCTTTAAACAGGGAAAAGCAAGTGCAGTGACCCTGAGGCTTGGCACTATTTTGTTGTTGTTGTTGTTTTTGGAATAGAGAAGGAGAGAGTGAAAGAGAGAGAGGATCAATTTTATTTATATTTTCATTTGACCTTTGTTTCTCTGACCCTTATGTGGTGCTGGGGTTTTAACCCGAGTCCTCTAGCATGCCAGAGAATGCTCCAACAGCTGAGCCACCACTCTAGCTCTGAGGCTTGGCACTTTTAAGAAGAGAATATTCCTGGCACTAACTCCAAGAGTGACTTTATGTAATAATATGAGAAATAATTACTCATTTGGATTTTTGTTAAGTACTATGAGAAGAAAAATATCATGTACAAATATAGAGTATATAAACTGTGCTTGGATATTGGAAAACTGTACCTAATAATTTTCAAGATGAACTGTAAGCATGAGTAAACCAGATGATAGATTTGGGGAAAAGAGGGTGATTTTTTTTCTTAAAAGAAGACACGGTTTGTGTCAAGGTCTAAAGACAGGAAAGATTAGAGAGAAAACCTTGATAGTTGGAGCATGGTGTGTAAAGGAAAAAGTGAATATTATGGTTTATGGTTTAGATGTGAGGTATCCTCTGAAAACTCAAGTGTACGATGACGGAAGAAGGTTTAGAGGTGAAATGATTGGGTTATAAGAGCCTTAACCTCATCAGTGAATTAATACCCTGATAGGGATTAACTGTGGTAACTGAGGGTGTGGCTGGAGGAGGTGGGTCATTGGGGGCATGCCTTTGCAGGTATGTATTTTGTATATGGAAAGTGGAGTCTCTCTCTGCTTCCTGATTCTAATGACCTTCATGGCTTTTCTCCACCCCACTCTTCCACCATGATGTTATTCCTCAATTTAGCCCCAAGGAATGGAGCCTGCTATTTACAGACTGAGACCTTTGAAACTGTGAGCCTCTAAATAAATTGGATATTTTTAGCATTTTTTTAAAATTTTTGACTGTTTTTTTAAGTAAGTAGGTGAGTTGTAGTACAATCCTAAATGCATCTGAAGTAACAATATGATATGCATTTGATCCTAAACCATAATTACCATAACATTACCCATACACCAGACCATAACATTACCCATACACCAGTCTCTTCATTTTTCTTGATTTTTCTATATTATTCCTTTATAAGACAGATAAATGCCATTCTTTCTCTCTCTCTCTCTCTCTCTCTCTCTCTCTATATATATATATATATATATATATATATATTGTGAATTTGCAAGAATTAAATGATTGCATAAGTATTATTTGACTTCTGGCAGGGGGAAGAATATGGTACATTGTTGATTGTCCTCCTATATCCCTCCCTATCTTCCTCTCTTTCCCATCACCCCTGCCTATCACCTCCCCCTCCTCTACCTACATATCTATGTTTCCCCTGGATTATGTGTTCTACTCCTTTGGTAGGTCTAATACAAGAGTTTGACTAATTTTCACCCAAGCTGGTCTTTAGCTCTAGCCACCACAAATGAGGGAAAACCTTTCACCCTTGACACTCTGGGTTTGGCTAACTTTGCTCAGCATGATTTCTTCCATGGCCATACATTTGTCTTCAAAGGCCACAATATCATTTCTAATAGCTGAGTAGAACTCCATTGTATGTATGTACGTATGTATATATGTATATGTATGTACATGTATGTATGTATATATAAACCAGAGATTTGGGATCCATTCATCCAGTGAGGGGCATCTGGGTTGTTTCCATAATTTTGCTATTGTAAGTTGAGCTGCTATGAACATTGATTTTGCTGTGTCACTATAGTGTGATGATTCTACATCCCCTGGAAAAATACCCAGGAGAGGAATAGCGGGATCATATAATGGGTTCATCCTTAGTTTTTTGAGGATTCTCCACACTACTTTCCAGTGGGGCTGTACCAGCCTGCAGTTCCATCAACAGTGTGCTAGTGTACCTATCTCTCCAAAACCCCTCCAGCGTCTATTATTGTTTATTTTCTTCATTTTTGCCAATGTGACTGGCGTGAGGTGATATCTTAATGTAGTTTTCATTTGCATTTCTCTGATTACTAGTGATTTAAGAGCACTTTCTCATGTATTCATTGACTTGATCAGTGTCTTCTTTTGAGAAGTTTCTATTTAGTTCTTTGTTTGGGTTGTTTGTGTTTTTGAAGTTGAGATTTTTTAATAATATTTTTATTTTTGAACAACCATACAAGTTTTAAACAAAATAATATCAAATGTGTATAGATTCTGGATATTACAATTACCCCCAGGAGAGCCTCCCCAATTACCCTCCCTTATCCTTCCCTTCCCCTTCCCCCATATCTCTAAAAAAGGATTATGTTGTATAGCATTATATCTTATCTGGGTTTAACATATGATAATAGACCAACTTTCTCACTGGCCAGGGTCTAGTCCCAACCTCCACAGATGAGTGGAGACAATCGACCATTAGTTCTCTGGGTTAAGCTGATTTTACTCAGCATAATTTCTTCCATAGCCATCCATTTGCCTTCAAAGGCTGCAATATCATTGTTTCTAACTGCTGTATAATATTCCATGGTATATATGTACCACAGTTTTTGGATCCATTCATCCAGTGAGGGACATCTGGGTTGTTTCCATAGCCTAGCAATAGTAAATTGTGCTGCTATGAACATAGATATTGCTGTGTCACTATAATGTGCTGATTCTAAATCCCCTGGAAAGATACCCAGGAGTGGAATAGCAGGGTCATATGGTGGGCTCATCCCTAGTTTTTTAAGGATTCTCCACACTGCTTTCCAGAGGGGCTGTACCAGTCTGCAGCTCCACCAACAGTGTGTATTTTTGAGGATTTTGTAGATTCTGGATATGAGACCCCTGTCAGAAGAATGGCACAGTTCATGATTCTCTCCAATTCTGTGGAAAACTCTTGACTCTTTTGATTATTTCCTTGCAGTGAAAAAGCTTTTTAGCTTTATGGTATCCCAATCACTGATTTTTTAGTTTACTTCCTTCACTTTAGGAGACATGTTGAGAAAATCTTTGCCTACTCCCAAATGCTGAAGTGTTGGACCTAATTTGTCTTCCATCAGTTGCGAGGTAGCTGGTTTAATTCCAAGATACTTAATCCATTTTAGTCCATTTTGATTTGATTTTCATGCAAAGTGAAAGATAAGGGTCTAATTTCAACTTTTGCAAGTGGCTGACCAGTTTTTCCAGCACTGTTTGCTGAATAGGCTGTCTCTTCTCCTTGTAATATTTTGTCCCCCTTTGTCAAAAATCTGATGCTTAAAGATTTGTGGGCTTGTTTCAGGGTCTTCTATTCTGATTCATTGGTCTTCATTCCCATCTTGATACCAGTACCATGCTGTCTTTATTACTACAGCTTTATAGTATAGTTTTAGGTATGGAATAGCAAAACTGCTTCTTTCTTCTTTCTTGCTTAGTAATGTTTTGGCTATTCTGGGTTTCTTACTGTTCCGAATGAATTCGATAATTGCCTTTTCTATATCTGTAAAAATGACATTGGTATCTTAATGGGGACTGCATTGAATCTATATAGTGCTTTTGGCAGAATGGCCATTTTTATTATATTGATTCTGCCTAACCAAGAGCATGGAACATCTTTTCATCTTCTCAGGTCATCTTGGATTTCATTCTTCAATGTCTGATAATTTTCACTGTAGAGATCTTTGACTTCCCTTGTTAGGTTAATTCCCAAGTATTTGATTCTTTCAAGGATATTGTGAATGGGACTGATTTCCTAATTTCTTCCTCTGCCCTTTTATTGTTAGTGTATAGGAAAGCTATTGATTTTATGGGTGTTGATCTTGTAGTCTGCCATTTTGCTAAATCTGTTTATAAGTTCAAGCAGTTTACTGGTGGAGTTTTTTGAATCTTCCAGATACAGGATCATATCATCCGCAAAAAGTGAGTGTTTGACTTCCTCTCTTTATATTATTATCCCTTTGATTTCTTTCTTTTGACTTATTTCCCCTTCTAGGATCTCAAGAATGATATTGAGTAAAAGTGCTGAGAGCAGACAGCCTTGTCTTGTTCCCGAGTTTAGTGGAAATGCTTTCAGCTTTTCTCCATATAGTATTATATTTGCTGAGGGTTTAGTATATGTAGCCTTTACGTAGTTTTAAAAAGTTCCTTTGATCCCTATATTCTCTAGAGTTTTGAGCATAAAAGGGTGCTGAGCATAAAAGGCCTTTTCTGCATCCACTGAGATTATCATATGGGTTTTGTCCTTGATTCTGTTTAAGTGGTGGATTATAGTAATTGTTTTGCATATGTTGAACCAGCCCTACATTCCTGGGATGAAGCCCACTGATCATGATGAATTATCTTCTTGCTATGTTTTTGAGTACAGTTTGCTAGTGCTTTATTAAGAATTTTTGCATCCTACTTCATCAGGGATATTGGTCTGTAGTTTTCTTTATTTTTTTCTTTTTATTTTTTTTTTTTATATATCCTTGTTAGGTTTTGGTATCACAGTAATGGTTGCTTCAAAAAAAAGTGGATATGAGAGTTCACTCCTTTTCAATTTCTTAAAATAATTAGGAGAGGTGTTAGTAGTGTGGTAAAAATCAGTGGGGAAGCCATCAGGTCCTGGGCTTTTCTCCTTCGGTAGACTTTTAATTGCAATATGGATTTCAGTGCCTGTGATTGGGTTGTTTAGGAATTCAGTATTGTCCTGTGTCAATTTAGGAATGTTGTATGTGTCTATAAATGTATCCATTTCTTCCAAATTATCTAATTTGGAGGAGTGTAGGTTTTCAAAATATGATCTTATAATTTGTTGGATTTCTGTGGGGTCAGTGGTGATCACTCCCTGTTCATTGGAGATTTTATTGATTTGCTTCATTTCTCTCCTCCTTTTAGTGAGATTGGCTAAGGATCTTATTTATTTTTTCAAAGTGCCAGCTCTTTGTTTCATCAATTCTTTTTATTGTTTTTTGTTCTCAATTTCATTGATTTCAGCTCTGATCTTGATTATGTACTATCTTCTGTTGGCTTTGGGGTTAGATTGTTCTTCCTTTTGAAAGGCTTTGAGATTGAGCATAAGCTTATTTGGGATCTTTCTTCATTTTTAATGTGGGCACTCAGTGCTGTAAATTTTCCCCTTAGGATTGCTTTCATGCTGTGCCAGAGGTTTCTATATGTTGTGTCTTTATTTTCATTCTCTTCCAAGAATTTTTGGATTTCTACTCTCATGTCTTCTTGGATCCATTCTTCGTTTAACAGGATATTATTCTATTTCCATGAATATGTGTGTTTTTTGTTATGAGTTTTACTGTTGATTGCTAGGGTCATGGCATTGTGGTCTGATAAGATACATGGAATAATATTTACTCTTTTATATTTGCTGAGATTATCTTTATGAACCAGAATATGATCTATTTTTGGAAAGGATCCATCTGCTGCAGAGAACGTGTATTCTGCCTCCTTGGGATGGAATAGTCCATATATGTCTGTTAAGTCCAATTGATTTATGCAGTTATTTAAGCTGATGATTTCTTTATTGATTTTTTTTTTGTTTTGATGATCTGTCTAATGGTGACAGAGGTGTGTTGAAGTCTCCCAGTATTATTGTTTTGAGGTCCATGAGTGATTTGATGTTGTGAAGCAATTTATTCACATAGTTGGGTGTATTGTTGTTTGGAAAGTAAATATTAACTATGGCTATTTCTTCCTGTAGTAGGGTTCCTTTTAGTACTAAGTAGTGGCCTTCTTTATCTTTTATGATTAATTTGTGTTTGAAATCTACTTTGTTGGATATAAGTATTTTGATGCCAGCTTGCTTTCTTGGGCTGTATGCCTGGTATATTTTTTTCCATCCTTTCACCCTTAATCTGTGGGTGTCATTGCCTGTTAGGTGAGTTTCTTGTAAGCAGCATATTGTTGGAGTTTGTTTTCTGATCCAGTCTGGAAGTCTGTGTCTTTTGAGTGGTGCATTTAAACCATTCACATGCAGTGTTGAAATAGAAGTAATTGGTTCATAGTCATTGTGTCTTATTTAGCTAGCTCTGTGGTTGTCTTGGTTAGTTATTGTTGGGTCATACTTTTACTGAATTTCAGTTTGTGGGTTTCAGGTATCAATTACTTCTGTCTGGCGCATTTCCTTGAGAATTTTTTTTTTTTTTTAAAGAGAGGACAGTGAGAGAGAGAGACAGAGCGAATCATTTTTTTTTTTAATTAAGTTTTTCACATGGCTTTTGTTGCTCTGAAACTTAATTACATATATGGGTGCTGGGGTATGAACCTGTGTACTCCCACATGCCATGCAAGTGCCGTAACCACCAAACCACCGCACCAGCTCCCTTGAGAATTCTTTGTAGGGTGGTTTTTCTGTTTACAAATGTTGCAAGTTTTGTCTTATCATGAAAAGTTCTTATTTCTCCATCAAATTTGAAGCTGAGTTTTGCTGGGTATAGAATTCTTGGCTGCATGTCATGGTCATTTAAACGTTGAAAGATATCTTTCCAAGACCACCTTGCGTCCAGAGTCTGTGTTGGAAAGTCACAAACAATTCTTATTGGTTTACCTGTGAATGTGATTTGGTGTTTCTCTCTTGCTGCTTTTAATATTGTTTCCTTGGTATCCCTGTTGTATATTTTGAATTTGATGTGTCTTGGTGAGTTTCTCATTTGATTAGTCCTATTCGGTGTCCTGTAAGCTTCCTGGATGAGCATATCTGATTCTATTTTTATATGAGAAAAGTTGTCTTTCACAATTTCCTTGAGGATGTTCCTCATACCATTTGTGCATGTCTCAATTTCTTTCTGTATCCCAATTACTCTCAGATTGTTTCTTCTCATTTAATCACAGACATTTTTAAAAATTGTGGTCGTGTTCTCTTAGTTGTTTTTGTTTTTTGTCATTGATGTGCTCTAGCTTGGTCATCCCATCCTCATTGTCAGATGTTCTTTCTTTAATAGCAGAGATTCTATTGTCTGCTTATGTTAGTCTATTATTAAATTCTTCCAAGTTCCCTCTCATGTCATTGACTGCAGATTTTAGATCTGATACTTCCTTTTTGAGAGTATCGGTTTCTTTAATGATAGAGTTTCTCAACTCTTGAGTTTTCTCATTTATTCCCTTCTTTAAATTCATTGTTCCTTTTTGTTATCAGATCATTGATAAATTGTTCTAGATTTTCATCCCTGTCCCTGATCATAGCCTCCTTTTTAGGGGAGTTATGGGATTGATGTGAACCTCTTCAAGTTTGATTTCTCATGTCTGAAGAGATTCTTCTCACTAATTTGACTTGAGAAACCTTTGTGGAAGCAATATAAGACTTGGGGGTTCTTTTTCCTATCCCCCACCCGTGAAAGACTAAGCTGTTGGATTGGGAATTTTGTCCAGTCCTTTACTTGGGATGAGGTGTTGTCAGGAGAGTTGATTTCAGAAGTCTACCTCCTTTACTGTGAACTGTTAGTTACCCTTAAAATTTTCCAACACCTCATGTGTTAATAAAAAATCATCAATATGTACAACCAAAGCTTCCAATAAACAGTATTAGTTATTTAGAACAGAGCATAATAGACTTTTGAATTCAGCCTATGAAACTAATGGTAGTGATAAACAATATTTTCAGTGACACTAGTATTTAACTATCTCATATTTCAGACTTCAGAAACGTACAAATATTATTCAGATTGACAGTCACAGTGGTAATCAATATGCAGCCTTATTTGTGGGGGATCGATGAGTGTTAACTAATTGGGATTCAGAGAGGGAGGTTAATGCAAGTGAAATTTAGAGAGATTATATTGACCAATTGCATACAGTGAGAAAGTGGAGGAGGTAATGGATTTGCTGTAGAAAGAAAAAGAACTTGATAGAAAGAAAAAAATAGAAAATAAAAGAAATTTAAAAAAATAAATTAAAAAAGAAGAAGAAAAGAAAATACAGATCTGAAGGGAAGCTAAGGTAGCTGTGGCCTAATATAGGAAGGTTAAAAGTGTTATTATTAAGATTTGGGTGATCACTTAAGGGAAGAATTTCTCCCTGGTGAATTATGCTTGTCAAGCAAAATATACTTCAAATACTATAGGCATTGACTAGAATCCCTCTTCTTAGGAAGGAGGACAAGGATAGACAGGACAGACAAGAGGGAATAAAAGAGACATTAGAGAGAAAAGAAGAAAATGAGAAAGAAACATAAAAACAAGCAATCAAAACAAAAAAATTAGTTTAAAGAAGAAGAAAAAAAAATGGAAGTGTGGTAAGATAACCCCCACAGAAATTAAAAGAGCAGGGGAAACAAAAACAGCTGGTATTTTTATATGACCATTAACCAATAAACTTTTCCAGTTATCACATTAATACACATCAAGAACAGGAGAGAAATGAAGAAAGAAAAAAACTTTTTTTTTTGTGTGTGTATGTATATATATGTGTGTGTGTGTGTGTGTGTGTGTATAAAATTCTTAAAAATAAAAACTAGGAACTGTAGCCAGTAAGAGTGTCTCGGATCCCTTTGGGAGGAGATGTTCACTGTCCATCTGGGTTTCAGAGGCAGGGTCACTCAGGACTTTCAGGGGATCTGAAAGACAGAAGTCTTATGTGTTCAATGCTCCCTCTGCTGGTGGTTGCTGAAACTGACTCCAGTGATATTTGTGCTGGGGCAAAGAATTCAGTGGGCTTAACTTGTAATGCGATCCTTCTGTCTGTGGTGTGGGGTGGCTAGGGCTGAACAGTGCTCCCCTTTACTCCACAAACCCAAACCCCCTATGCAAAGTGGAGCCTGGGCCTGTCCCAAGCCTACTCTTCCAGATTCAGCCTGTGGTCTGTGGCCGACTCCAGATGCAGTTTTCAGAGCCTGTTTTGCAGCCCCAGAGAGAGTTGGTCCCGGTCGGGAGAATGGAAGCCTCCTAGGACATTAAAGATGGAGGCTCACATGTTGCCGCAGCTGCAGGCAGCCTGCTCCCCTAGGCTTGTCTGTAGGCAGCTTCCAGACACTGATCTCGCCACCAGATGGAGTGTAAGCGTGGGATGTGACTTTGGAATAGCACTGTCTTTAAAGCACAGAGGCTTTTTCCTGACGATGTATTCGCCAGCTGCTAGACTCCTCCCCGACTCTGGGCAGAATGTAAACAATGACGGCCATGTGCCACATCCCAGTCTGGATGAAAAAAAAGCCCTCTTTTTCACTATTCGTTTCTTCCAAATCTCTGCTCCTCAAATCCACTGAACAAATTAGGACTGGGGTTTCAGGATGCTAGTCCACAAAATGCACCTCAAAATACTGGAAATGAACTGGGGATTTTCCTTCCAGTCTTGGAGCCACTGGGGAAACCGATTCTCTTCAGATGGCCATCTTGAAGCTCCCACTCATTAATTCTTTAATTCTTTAGCTTTGTGAGTCTTGTTGTGGAAGTTGTTGCCAACTCCCATATGCTAGAGGGTTGGTCCTAATTGTTTTTCCTAGCAGTTGTATGATATCTGGTTTAATTCTTTGTTCCTTGATTCATTTTGATTTGATTTTTGTGCAAGGTAAGAGATCATGATCTAATTTCAACTTCCTACATGGCTGTCCAGTTTGTCCAGCACCATTTGTTGAAATAGGCTAATTGCCTCCATGTTATATTTTTGATTCTTTTGTCAAAGATTAAATGTTTAAACACTTATGAGTTTGTCTCAGTGTCTTCTATTTTATTGGTCTTCCTTCCTATTTTGATAACAGTATCATGCTGTTTTTGTTACTTCACCGCTATAGTATAATTTTAAATCTGGTATTACATGACTACCTGCTCCGGCTAGGCTCTTGAGGACTATATTGAATAAAGTGGTGAGAGCAGGCAGCCTTGTCTTATTACCATGTTAAATGGAAATGCTTTCAGCTTTTCTCCATTTCATATTATACTGGCTCCTCAGCTATATGGCATATATGGCTTTTACAAAGTTTAGATAAAATACTGTGATCCATATTTTCTCTAGAGTTTTGAGCATAAATAGGTGCTGAATTTTATCAAAGGTCTTTCCTGCATCAATTGAGATGATCATATGGTTTTTGTCCTTAAATCTGTTTAAGTGATGAATCACATTTATTCTTTTGCATGTGTTGAACTAGTCTTACATCCCTGGAATGAGACCCATTTGATCATAGTGAATTACCATTTTGATGTGTTTTTGAATGAGGTTTGCTAGAACTTCATTAAGGATTTTTGTGTCGATGTTCATCATGGATATTCATCTGTAGTTTTCTTTTTTATTGCGTATTTGTTAGGTTTTGGTATCAGAGTATGGTTGCCTCATAAAAAGAATTCCTTTCTTTTCAATTTCTTGGAAGGGGAGGTGTTAGCTCCTCCTCATAGGTGTGGTAAAATTCAGGAAGAAATTAATCAGGTTCCAGTCTTTTCTTCTTTGGGGCTTTTAATTGCTGTACAGATTTTGGTGCCTTTTATAGGGCTGTTGTGGAGTCAATTTGGGGCTGTTGTATTTGTCTAGGAATTTTTCAGTGTCTTCCAGATTATCTTATTTAGAAAAGTATAGTTTTTCAAAATATGTTCTGATAATTCATTTGATTTCCATAGGGTTAGTGGTGATCACTCTCTCTTCCTTGGTGATTTTGTTGATTTGCTTCAATTCTCTCCTTCTTTTAGTGAGATTAGCCAGGGGTCTGTCAATTTTATTTATTTACTTGAAGAACCAGCTCTTTGTTCATTGATTCTTTTTTTTGCTTTTTTATTCTCAATTTCATTATTTCAGCTCTGATATTGATTATTTCCTGTCTTCTGCTGGCTTTGGAGTTAGATTATTCTTCCTTATATAGGGATTTGAGGTAGAACATAAGCTTATTATTTGAGATGTCTCATAATTCTTAATGTAGGCACTCAGTTCTGTAAATTTCCCTTAAGAATGCTTTCTTGCTGTCCCAAAGGTTTCAATAAGTTGTGTCTCTATTCTCATTCTCTTCCAAGAATTTCTAAATTTCTGCTCTCATGACTTCTTGGATCCATTCTTCACTTAATAGGGTTTTATTCAATCTCCATATATGTGTGTTTTCTGTTATGATTATTTTCTGCTAATTGCTAGGGTCATGGCATTTTGGCCTGATGGGATACATGGAATAATATTTACCTTTTTTATATTTGCTGAGATTTTCTTTGTCAACTAGAATATGATCTGTTTTGGAGAAGGATCCATGGACTGCTGAGAAAATGGTGTACTCAGCCAATTTTAGGTGGAATAATCTGCAGATGTCTATTAAATCCATTTGATTTCTGAAGTTGTTTAGGTTGGAGTAATCCTTATTTTTATTTTGCTTTGATGACCTTTCTTTTGGCAATAAAGGACTATTAAAGTTTCCCAGTATAACGTGTTGAGGTCCATAAGTGGTCATGGAATAATTTTTCCACATCATTGGGAGTGTTGATATTTGGAGAGTATATATTCATGATGGTTATGTATTCCTATTGTGTTGTTCTCTTAACTAGGATGTAGTGGTCTTCTTTGTCTCTTCTGATTAATTTATGTTTGGAGTCTGTTTGATATAAGTATCGCAATTCCAGCTTGCTTTCTTGGGCTATACACCTGGTAGATTTTTTTCCATCTTTTCATCCTTTTTATTGGTGCATTGAGACTATTCACATTCAGTGATAGGATAGTTAAATGGTTGTGGTTCATAGTCATTGTGTTTTATTAGTGAGTTTTGTGCTTTCTTTGTTGTCTTTTGATATAATGTACTTTTATTGAATGTCCTCTGTGCATTTTGAGGAGTGTTTGCTTGTTTTTCTCTCTGCAGCTTATCTTTGTAATGCTGTGTTTCTGTTCACAAATGCTGTAAGTTTGATCTTATCATGAATTTGAAGCTGAGTTTTGCTGGATATAGTCAGAGGTGACCCTTATTGTTTTATCTCTGACTGTGATTTGGTGTTTCTCTCTTGCCACTTTTAATATTCTTTCTTTGATTTCCCTGTTATACACTTTGAATATGATGTATCTTGGTGAGCTTCTCATTTGGTTAGGCCTACTGGGTGTCCTATAGGATCCCTGGATGTGAATTTCTGACTCTATCCTGATGTGGGAAAAGTTCTTTAACTATTTAATTGAGAATGTTCTTTATATAATTCATTTGTGTTTCAATTTATTCCTATATCTCATATCTCAATTACTCTTTGATTGTTTCTTCTGATTTCATCGCAGACATTCATTTTGAAATTCTACTTGTGTTTTGTTTTTTTTTTTTTAATCTATGTGCTCAAGTTTACGAGGCTGTCAGATATTCTTTCTTCAGGAATTTAGGTTCTGTTTTCCATAGAGGTTAGTCTATTATTAAGTTCTTCCATTGTTCCTCTCATGTGATTGACTGAAGATGTATGTGTTTCTTTGATAATAGAATTTTTCATCTCATGAGTTTTCTCACTTAGTCCTTCATTAATTCTCTCTTATTTCATGGTTCCTTTTAATAATCACACCATTGATAATTTTTTTCAGTTTTCATCCTGCTCCCTATCTGTGGGCTCATTGTTAAGGGAGTTGTGGGTTTTAGGTTAACCTTTTTCTAGTTTGATTCTTGATTTTTGAAGAGCTGCCTTTGGATATGTGAATTGAGAATCCCTGTGGACACGCAAGGCAAGTATCTAGGGGGTTCTTCCTTGCAAATCAAAGGGTCAGGTCAGCACTACCTCTTTGATGATCACCTTCTTCCAGAAAGCTGTTTCTGCCTGGAGCTTCGTCTTGCTGCCCCTTTTGAATCTAGGTTTAAGGGTGCTGATCTGGAACTTGGTGGGAGTGTGTGGCAGCCCACTGGATTGTTGAAGTGCAGTGGCAGTGGTTTGTCCTTAGTTCTTAGGACCCCAGAGATGCAGGGTGTACCTGAACAGGACTGCCTACACACACACCGCAATGGAACCCAAGTTCCTTGGTGGTGTATATACATCCAATTTGTCAGGACCTGCAGGTATGCAATGTGCTGGGCTGCACTGTATCCTCAGAGGTATGTTGGGCACCTGCCAGGCACAGGACCAAAGGCCTGGGCTGGCGTGTTGGTTGGTGTGTGCTCTTTTGAGTGGGGGGGTCCTGCTCAGGGATATTCTTGGTGCCTGCCAGGCCTGGGCCAATGCATCGGGTGGGCAGAGGATGCTCCAGGTGTGGTTCCTCCTTGGAGCTGTCCTGTGTGAGTGCTGGGGCCAGACAGAAGAGGCCTGGGCCAAGGTGTCAGGCATAGGCTGGGTGGGGGCTTCTCCAGGCAGTGTTCCTCCTCAGGTCTGTCCTGAGGATGTGCTGGGGCCACACCAGCAGCTATTCTTTATCAAGCCTATGAACACAGATCAGCAGGATATGCTACTTTCTAAACTCCAGCTGCTGAAAGTCCTCCAATTAAATTTTCCCCCTCCAAAATTGTTCTTATCAGGTATTTTCATTGCAGCAGTGAAAAAGCTGACTAAAACAGTGACAGTATATGAGATTGAAAATGTTTTTGAAAAATGGAAATATCATATACGTAGAGATTCATAAGACTAATTAATTAAGGATCTGGGCTTTGTCTTATGGAGAGAGATTTTCCCATTTTAAACAACATGCTGAATACTTGGTGGAAGGTTCCTTTGAATTGAGCAAGTAGCAATCCTTGGTGAAACACCCTATAATAAATTTAGGTGATCTTTGTTCTGATTCTTACTTCTAAAAGTAGAAGACTTGGCTGATAATGATATATGTGTATGTTGTTTCTTTATGGCATGGAATCAGTCTTCCAAGTTTTGACCATATTAGGTAGAGAGGGTCTCTATTTTGTGTGTGTGTGTGTGTGCATGTGCACGCGTGCAAGTGCGTGACGTGTGTACATGTACCCATGTCTTGAAGAATTGGAACAGAAGAGCCCTTTAATTTACTTATAGGAGGTTTACATGACTGTAATCAGCATGGAATTCTAAGTAGTCTTTTAAGAAAGAGAGTGGTGAGAATGAGGAGTGGCCACAGGAAAATAGGGCCCAGGAGAATGAATAGTAGCCACTCAAGGAAACTCAAGTTCCTGAAGAATCTATAAAGCAACAAGAATGAGTGAGCTGCCATGAGGCCATTAGTGTAGGACATTTAGAATGAGTGAGAACTCTGCATTCTGAATGTTGAGAGCCCAAGTTGAATAGATGAGAAAATCATTACTGATACTTCAGAGAATTATGGATTTTGTAGAATTTTGTGTATCTTTTTCAAAGTACAAAATGCAGACACTAGAATGATAATGCAATATACTAATCTTATTTTTGTCTAAGGTTTCTTTAACTTCTAATTTCTCAAAGACTTATGACAAAGATTCATAGTACATTTTATTTTAAAAGTAAAAATGTGCAGAATTTAGTTCTTTGTAAAATTGAAATTGGAAAGTTTGTTAACATGTTTTTCATTAAAGAATAGTGTACATTCTCTTATTCAAGCATACTAGTTTCTTTCTATGCTGGATAGACAGTTTTGCAGAGTTATTAGAGCTCTGATATGTATTAGAGATATGCCAGTGCTAAAAGTAGCCTCTTATTCAAGTTATATAATTCAGCATAGACTAAAATTATGGAATGTGTCCTTTATAATGAAAAGAAAAGGCACATCTTTTTTGATGAACATGTTTCTATTTATGCATGTGTAAGCATTTCTTAAGAATAACAAAGAGTTTATCATGAAATTCATAATTGTTAGCAATTAATTAAATGCAAACATTCTTGCATGTAGCTGAAAGTAGGGTACTTAGTAGAAATAGTTCATAGGCTATAGAAAGGCTCACTTCCCCAGTAAAATATCCCACAATTTATTGTCTTATGCTGAGACCTTTTAATCTTTTCAAAAATTAAACCAGAGATTTGATACAACAGATAAAGGGTACAAGTTATAAATAGATAAGAATAAAAATTTCATTAGAGTGATTATATTTACAAATAATGCATATTTCAAAATAGTTAAACATTTTTTACTGTCCTCACCTCAAAGAAATGATAAATGTATGAAGTGATGGATATTCTCATTACCCTGATTTGATCATTTTACAATGTATCTATCTATGTCTTGAAACCTTTCATTGTAGCCCATAAAAATGTACAATTATTATGCATCAATTAAAAACTAACAAACATTGGGCTGGATTTGTAGAGCATGTGTTTTGCATATAAGAGGACCTGGATTTGATCTTCATCACCATGAAAAAAATTAATTATATAAAAGGAAATATGATTCATTTGAAAAAGCCCTAATCCAATAGTTAGTAGATGTAAGTTCATTAGGGGCTTTGACATTTAGTAGTTACTTCCTTGGCCCAGTTACTCAATCTCTGCAGGTGGAATAAATGTTGATGACTATGATGTTGACGACAAGGATAATGGCTGTGATGATGACAGAATATTTTTTCAAAAACCTGAATGTAGCGAGGTGTGGTGGCACATGCCTGTAATCCCAGGGTCTTGAGAAGCTGAGGCAGGAGGATATCAAGTTCAAAGCCAGCTCAGCAACTTAGGCCCTGAAAAACTTTGTGAGACCCTGTCTCATGATTAAAAATGCAAAGGGCTGTGGATGTGGTTCAGTGGTTAGGCACCCCTGGGTTCAGTCCCAGTTACAAAAATCAAAACAAACAAAACCTTAATATATCAGTGTTAGGACTGTTTTATGGATGGAGGTAGGATGAGTTTTCAAAAACTTTGCATATTTGCGGTATCTCACAGGATTCAGAGATTAAAGATCCAGCTCAGAGGCTCAGAGGCTAAATGGTTTGTTCAGTTAGATTTTCTCTGATTCCAGTTTGATGAAGAGAAGGTTTTACTCTCATTAGGAGAATACACTCCCTTTTTCAGAAGTTAGGAAGGAAGCTGAAGAACTTGCAGATCTGCACAGCCTTGACAGAAGTAGTAAATCTCGATAAATGACACTGATGGCTCTGGTTTAGGAATTGGGAGCTGTTGTGCATAGCCCCAGGCAAATATGCCCACGCTGGCCCAGGAGTGACAAGCATATGCTTGCTTCTTTTTCCTGTATGGTTGTTTCCAAGAGTTATCACCATGGGATGTTGGGTCAGTTTTGTAAAATTCAGTGATTATACAATGCTTCAAGAGTTATGAAACTTCCAATCCTTAAAACCTTTAGTGGCAATAAATGTGTATGCAAATTTTCCTTGGCCTTCAAATTGATCCATTTTCCTGTATACCCTAAATATCATTTTCCACACCCATCCAACTTTGATTTACTCTCATGCCATCCATTCTCTCCCTTTCAAAGTTCTTGGATAATAGCCTAAAATTGACATTTGAACAACTTGTTGATTTTTCTGTAATAAGTCTTTCAATTTGGCACTCTGCCAAATTCAACTGAATAATCCTATCCATACTCTGTGTAGCATTTGGCACTGATTATTTCTACTCTCTTGATATTGGTTCCTCTTTGCTTCCAACATATTGTGCTTCATTTTATTCTGCAGCCTGTTTGAAGCTTCTTGTGTCTCTTGTTTACCTAATCTTGGCAGTCCTCGTGTCTCCTAGAGTTATCTCTGTGTCATTTGTTTAACTATAATTCACATGTTTTGATTATAACTGCTGTAAAAATGACTTCTATGTATAAGTCTCAAGTTTTCTCATGGCAAGAGATTATTGAATAATTAAAAGTTAGGGAAATTTATTTTGAAAGCAATTTGCAATTTGACTGGAGAGTTCTTGAATACCATAAACTTCAATTGAAAATAACAACTTTTGACTTTGAAATATCAGAGCATCCTTTCTACTGCTAGTGTTTGCTTTTTCTTCCCATAACACAGATATATCTCTCTTCAGAGTGATATGCTACATCATTTTCTGATTATTATACTAATAAATGCATGGTACATAACTGTGAGAATGTAAAGATAAAAATAAGAACAATTGCAACTTTAGACAATAGTGAAAATTATCTCATTTTATTAGAAACTCTGTATGGTTTATACATTTGAGTTCTCAGAACACTACAAAGAGATTTTAATATTGCTTCCACTTTGATTTTGGGAAGGCAAGACAGGATACTTGCCATAGTCACATAAGGATTTAGTGGTAAATATGAACTACAACATGGTTTTATCTGACTTAAGATCCCAAATTCTTGATAACTAGTCCTACTGAGAAATACCAACTGTAAAAATTATGTGTATCTTTTGCAGATTACTTCTTATATCTTATGCAATCAGCTATACATCTATCCTAAATCCTCTTCTGGATATATGGTATATAAAGGTATTGTTTCATATACATTTCTAGCTCATTCCAATGGCTCAAACTCAGCTATGCTGTTCCTAACTTGAGTGTGGCCCAGGTCTTCCTTCATTTTGACACCCTAACTCTATAACCAGTCCTCCCAGGACAAGGTTATGCCTCTGCATGGGCCTGGGGGTAAAATAAATGTGAGGCAGACCACATTTCTCTTTTCTGATCAATT
>PVKS010007615.1:0-71209 GCA_004027875.1 Aplodontia rufa | reverse complement strand
CTAGTCCCCACCTCCACAGATGAGTGGGGACAATCGACCCTTAGATCTCCGGGTCAAGCTGATTTTACTCATCATGATCTCTTCCATAACCATCCATTTACCCTCAAAGGCTGCAAGGTCATTGTTTCTAATTGCTGTGTAATATTCCATGGTATAAATGTACCACAGTTTTTGGATCCATTCTTCCTGTGAGGGACAGAGTTTTCTATTTCTTAAAAGTCTTTGAAATATTTCCCATCAAGTTTAAGGGGGAAAAAAATAACAAATAGAACACTAAAACGGAAATCAAGAATCCTAAATTCTACTTCTGATTTTGCCACTGATTTAAAAGTTACTTATTAGCCTTTATGGATCTCAGCTATCTTTCTATAAATTGTCAGAATAGAAATAGCAATTTTCAACCCCAATCCTATCAACAACAATGGTTCACTATAACCACTATGAAAGTTGGGTTATATCTGGAAGAGAAGAGGAATAAGAAATCTTTAAGAGGGGAAAAAAAAGTCTCTTGTTGAGACAACTTAATTAGAATCTCTAAAAAAACATATGGCATTCCACCTTACAGTACCTGCTACTTCTAATATTATCACTGAAATGCTATTAACTCTATGAAAGTAATACATGAGATGCCAGCCTAGTGAAAGTTTCTTGCAGTTTTATACAGAACCAATAAATCACTGCAAATAACCATACCCCAAAATTCAAAGCAAAGAATCTATACGCTGGAACCATTCTAAGTCTTGGCTAAATAACAAATTTAAAAGATAGAGGGTGTTCTTATTGGTCACAAAGATAGTTATCTTTTGGAGTTAAACCCTTTATCTTTTATGGAGGGTAGTGTGCCAAGGCACCTATACCTCAATTTCTTATTGTTGTTCAACATGTTAAGTCCAATTGGGTTGCCTTTCAAAGTTTTAAAACTTTCACTCTTGTTTCGTCTTACATATGTCTTCAAGATGAAATCACCAGAACTAGTAGCAACAATTTCAGATCGACGATTTAACTGTAAAAGATCCATAAATATCAGTTAATAAACAACATAATATGATAATTTATCAACAACTGTTTGAAAACTCTTATTAAAAAACTAAGTTAAAACATACAACTATTGGAGACGGGGGGCAGGGGACAGAAACAGCAGTGGCATGAATCTAAGAGAAATTCAATTGTACTATTTTTTCCAAAGACAAGGCACATATTTAGGAACAGGGGAATATATTATTTTCACGTAAATCTCTCCAAAGATAGTTGAAAAAAAAATAAGGATAGCTGGGCACAATGGCACACACTTGTAATCCCAGCAACTCGAGAGGCTCAGGCAGGAGAATAGCAAGTTCAAAGTCAGCCTCAGAAACTTAGTGAGAACCTATCTCAAAATAAAAACTAAGGGCTGAAGATGTGGTTCAATGGTTAAGCGCAACTGGCTTCAATCACTTTTAAAGTGGAGGGAGGAGGAGATATGAGGATAGTGGATCTTAGAAAAGCTTTCTCCAGAGGTTAAAAAAATAAACAATTCCTCTGCATAGCAGGCCTTGTTGCTAAATGAAGGACAGTACTGCCAAATGCGGCAATCAGTAATCAATTTAAGTTACACTTTTCTATAGGGATTATGGCCATGATGGAAGCTTCCATATAAACATACAAAGTGAGATAATATCTTTATACCTTCACGGGTGCAAATGTTAACATAAAAATATTAATAACAATCACCTTGGGGAGATCATGGTAACAGGATGGCCTCCCTTGGGAAACTAATCAAAGAGACCCACCTTGATTACAGTCATTGCACAAGATACTTTAAAAGCTGCTTTCCATCTATTATGGCTAAAAGATCCTCAATTCTTAGTGATAATTTCCCTAAAATGACACTGTAAAAATAATTCATATGTACTTTAATTTCACTTGTTGATTTTTAAGACAGGGCCCCTTCTATATTACACAAGTGAGCCTCAGTCTCCTGAATAGCTGGGCCTTCAGGTGAGTGCCACTGTACCTGGCTTAATTTCATTTTTTTTTTTTTTTTAAGAAAGGAGAACAGTGAGAGAGACAGTGAGAGAGAATCAATTTTTATTGAGTTTTTCACATGGCTTTCGTTGCTCTGACACTTAGTTGTGTATGTGGGTGCTAGGGTTTGAACCTGTGTACTTGCGCATGCCAGGTAAGCGCCGTAACCGCAGAGCCACCGCTCCAGCCTGCTTAATTTCATTCTTGAAATAATCTTTTATTTTCTTTTTTACTCTTTTGCAAGAAAAGATAAGACAGTACCTTGATTTCTCCTAATTATTTTTATAGAAACCCACAGTACCTTAAGAAGTATTTCCCATAAAAAGTCCTAGATGTAGAACAACTATAGATAACCCAAAGTCTTCCATCAAAGCAAGATGATCCATATAAGTAAAATTCTTCAATTTTGGGCTGAAGCCGTGGCTCAGCAGTTGAAGAGCTTGCCTGGCATGTGCGGGGACCCGGGTTCGAACCCCAGCACCATAAACACAACTAAGTGTCGGAGAAACAAAGCCCAGATTAAAAAATAAAATTGATTTTCACTTTCTCCCTCTCTCTCTCTTAAAAAAATAAAATAAAAACAAAAACTCAATTTTTCAATTCTATTCCCTATATATTGGTTACAGGACTATAACTTCAGTCAACAATAAAACCACTGATTTTAGCTTTGCCAGACAACTATGTACCCCATGAAAAAATCCTTTATTGCACTGTCAAACTCCCTTAGAAAAAAGTTTCCTACCATTTACTGTACTTAGAATAGAGCTCCAAGAAAAAAAGAAATCACTTTAATATAGAATCACAGATGCCAGGTGTTGTGACGCATGCCTGTAATCCCAGCAAATAAGGAGGCAGGAGGATAACAAATTCAAAGCCAATCTCAGCAACTTAGCAAGACCTGTCTCAAAATAAAATATAAAAAGGGATGAGGATATGGCTCAGTGGTTCAATACCTGGTACCAAAAAAATGATAAAAAATAAAATAGATTCACAGAATGTAAATTTGTAATGATTCTCATATAATAGAATTACAACTCGAATGCAATGCGAGTTGCCAGAAAACTCAGAGATAATTGCTGAATTAAATAAAACACTGCACATAAGCTATTTTAGACACCTGGCACATTTACTTCTCAAAAAGTTCTTATTTTCTATCACTTTATTTGCACTCTTAATTTGGTAATCTACCTCAAACTACTGGAGAGAAATAGGTATAAGTAAGTAAAACTGATCCATTGATGTCTGATTATCTCAAAAATTACAACACTCCTAGTAATAAAATCAACAAGATATATTCAGCCAGGCTTGGTGGTAGTGGTTTGCCTATTATCCTTGCTACTCAGGGTGGCTGAGGCAGGAAGATCACAAATTAGGCCAGCCTGGGCAATTTAGCAAGACCCTCTCTCAAAATAAAAATTAAAAAAGGGCTGAGGATGTAGCTCAGTGATAGGCACTTGTATATATGGCATGCCCAACGCCCTGGGTTCAATCTCCCATACCCCCACAACCTCCAGATAACACACATACAAAAGATAATATATTCAGTCTGAAAAGTCCTAAAACTCCTTAATCTGCAGGACCCTTCTCCCACAAGAGAGCTCCAGGTAACTCAAGCACAACATTAAAAGAACTGCTATGGCCAGCATGGTGGAGCACACCTGTAATCCCAGTGACTCAGGAGGCTGAGGCAGAGAGTATCTCAAGTTTGAGGCCAGCCTCAAGCAACTTCATGAGGTCCTGTCTCAAAATAAAAAAATAAAAAGGGATGGGGATGTACCTCAGTGGTATAGTACCCCTGGGTTCAATCCCCGGTACTGCAAAATTAAATTAAAAAAAAAAGAAAGAAAGAAAAGAAGATGGGAGGGGATCTGCTATGAACAGAAGGAGTAATACAAAACAATCATTTCCTAAAAATCAACTAAAACATGTGCCTTGCTGATGTCAGTTCTGCAACTACAAACATAATCTGCAAAGGAAAACTAATTTATAAAGATTTAATAACTGCATTTAATAATGTTAACAAAAATGTAGCTATTAGGGAAGACTGCGTGACATGCATTTTATGAATTTCACATGAAAAACTGTAAAAAAAAAACTCTATAATAGATAGTTATCAGTATTAGTACTATAATATGCTAGCCAACCAAAGATGTTATTTGTTTCCCTAAACTGTATATCAATCCATAGAATACATTTAACCAATATAAACAGTACAGAGATCAACTAACTTTTTCCTTCAAGAGGCAGATAGTAAAGATTTTAAGCTTCATTGGTCATACAGTCACTGCTACATCTACTAAATTCTGTCCAAATATTCAAATCTTTTGTGTTACAACACGAAAGCAGTCATAGTCAGTACATAAATGGGCATGGCTGTTTTCCAACAGAATTTTATTTATGGACAACAATTTCAATTTTATATAACATTTACCTATTATAAAATAATATTCTTTTTATTTTTCAAGCATTTAAAAATATAAAAATCACTCTAGTTTATGGGCCATAATTTGCAGGCCATATTCAACCTATGAACTTTCCTTTGCCAATTGCTGAATGATTACATCAATCATTAAACAACTAACCAGCATAACCAGTTACTAGATAATAAGTTCCACAGGAAAAAGAAACTTATCTGTTTGCTAGCACCTAGAACACTGTTTTCAAAACATATTTATTGTGTGAATGAATATTTCACTGGAACTGCTAAATGTGCAAAAAATATCACAGTCAATTTAAGTAGAGAACAGATATTCACAAAGTTTTAGCACATAATTTCAGATAAGTGAACCTAAAAGATATTAAATGATTACTAGCATTAAAATACATGTTAAAAACATTTAAATTCTGAAAATAAAATAAAAATTTAAACAGTAAAGAAAGCACCAAATGTCAAGGAAAAAAAACCACACAACTTTGAAAAAGAACCAATACAAGTTCTAAAAATGATGTCATTGAAAAAGGTGATGTGTACTGTAATCCCCACTACTTTGGGGAGGCTGAGATAGGAGTATTGCAAAATCAAGGCCAGCCTTGCCTATTCAGGGACACCCTGTCTCAAAACAAAAAATAAAAAAATAGCTGGGGAATATAGTTAAGTGGTAGAGAGTGCCCCTATGTTCAATCCCCAGTAAAGAAATCAAGGGGAGGAGGAGAGGAAGGAAGGAAATTAAACAGTAGATTAGAGACAGCTGAATATAAGAGTTAGCAAATTGGAAAAACTACAGAAATTACCTAGAATATGGTACAGAGATATTTCCTTTCTCTGTTCATCATTCGTTTTCTTTTTAAACATAAAATACAGGGTAAGGGATATGAAAAAATAATGGTCTGAAATGTCAACTAGGAGTTCCCTAAAGAATAATGTAGAAAGTCAATATCCACAGAGGAAACAACTCAAGTTTTTTTCCCCCCACAAAAGACACGAGTCTTTTTCATAAAGGACCAGTGAAACTACAGAAATCCTAAAGAAAAGAGAAGATTATTCTGTGAAACAAAAAAGGGTATTGAGACCTTGTGCACAAAAATAAAAGCTTTCTCCTAACTCCATCATAATTACACTCTTTTTCCAATAGAGAAAAGGGCTACATTGGTTTCAAGTAAGGATCCATAAAGACCTACATATTACCTACAAGCCATTCAAAATCTAGGGATATATAAACTCCTGGGATAAGCAACTTTCTAAAGGATATACAGGCATGAATAATTTTAAGGGAATCAACTTCTAAATTGCCAATCTCAAGTTTTACCCTTCTTTAAATCTGATTTACTTTAATACTCATCTGTAGAAGGTATGATACAATAGCTCCTTTCCCATCTCCCTTTTCACAATAGCTCTTTTTCCACTTACCAAAAGAATGATGTAATTCTCTACTATACTAGGATCTAAAAAAAAAAAAATTTTTTTTTTTCTGAAGAAACAATTTGAAATAACTGGTATCTGAAATATCTGTTGGCGTATAAAATATTGGTAAGATGTTGTTCCATTCTGGGCCAAAGTAGGATTTTTATTGAGTTACATTGCTAAATGAAAAACCAAAAAGTGATGAAAACTTGCATTTACTGACTTTCTATTTTCAGGAAACCACTGCTCCTAGGAGAAAACCAAGGGAAAAGAATTCAAAGACAACATGATATAAAAAAAATTTTTTAAGACTGAAATTTGCTGTGCCTTATCACAACCAGGTAACATATTCAACTCAAAACCAAAGCTGTATTTTTTCTATCTTAGAATTTGGAAGTGAAACAATTATTGTGAAAATGCAAATTTATATTTTTACTTGAAGTAAAAAATTAAAACAGACTTATAGATAAAAGAATGCTATGGCTATGTGAACTGGCCTTGTCAAATAATTTCATGTAGATATTTTCTGTAAACTAAATAAATTAAACATGCTATCCCAATGTCTTAAATACACAAATCACAATAGATTAAATACTTTACAAAAGTATCAGCCAAACCATAGTGGAGAATGGGGATATAGCTCAGTGGTGGAATACTAGCCTAGCATGCAAGAGTCCCTGGGTTCAGTCCTCTCAGATCATATACACACAAAAAGTAAAATTAGTAAGATTTGTTTTTCCAGTTATTTCTTAGAGTACCTAGGTTTAAAAAAGGGGAGAGAGGGACACTAAAGAACAAATTTCATGACTAGCCACTAAAATCTTTGTAAAAATTCAGAAAGCCAATTACTCCAATAATTGGATTATGAATTATTTTTAACTTTTTGTTGTTCAAAATCTACATCATTTTTGGCATTTAATTCAAAAGGGAAGAACTGAGTGATGTTATAACAAACTTCTTCCTCTATTCATCAATCTACTCTATGATCAGAATTTCTCAGCACTTACATCTAAAAGATTTTTTTTTAAAAATTGCTCTGCCATCATTATGTACAACTGTAGTGTACCAATAAAAGAAGTGAAAATAAAAACAAAGGAAAAAACACTTCTAAAAAATTGCTCTAGAAGTTCTATTTTGGCAATAATATTTTTTCAGGGGAACAAAAACTAAATGAATTAAAAAAGGAAAATACCAGGTCCATCAATTTTAAAGATGCAGTTCCAACATTATTTTAACTAATCAGTTTAATAATTATAAATCTACAATATACTTGGCTTTCATATTTATTATAATCATACTAACAATTGTTTTCAGAAAACAACTTACAACCTTTCAATGACAGGAATTCTATTTAATATTAACTTTACTAAATGCTTCAGTGAATGCATATATTTTTATTAATACATGACAGCCTAACTAGGACTATAGGCTTCTACCTCTGTGCCCAGCTGGCTTTTTTTTTTTTTTTTAAGAGAGAGGGACCGTGAATGAGAGAAAGAGAATCTTTTTTGTTGTTTAGTTTTGTTTTTTTAAAGAGAGAGGGACAGTGAGAAAGAGAGAGAGAGAAAGCGAGAAACAACTTTTAGTTTTTCATGTGCCCTCGTTGCTCGGAGACTTCGCAGTGTACGTGGTGCTGGGGTTTGAACTTGAGTACTCGCCCATACAAGGCATGTGCCGTAACCTCTGAGCCCTGTCTTATGTATTTTTATAATAGATATCGAGAATCAAATCAGAATTATCTTTGGAAATCACTATTACTCTATGCGTTAGCTAGGTTTTACTTCAAAATATCAGCATCATAATGTTCTTTAAAATGTGCAAAAAGGCATACTGGTACATTTCCAAAAAATTATGAGAAATCTACAAGCAGAAAAAAATATATATGGCTGGGGGTGGGGTGCATGCTCCTATTCCCAGCTACTAGAGAAACTGAGGCAAAGAATAACAAGTTCAAGCCCACTCTGGGCAACGTAGCAAGACTTTGTCCCAAACTAAAAAATAAAACAAGTAGGGCACCCCTGGGTTCGATCCTCCAAGGGAAGGGAAAAAAAACACCAAAGCTCTATAAACAGTGATATGAAACAACATTTATTTTTCCCTACAAATTTCAATTTTTTTCTGTTCACATTTTAGGGAATTTAGATGTTCAAATAAAAGTTAGAAAAACCTACAGCATGCAAAATCTTATAGTTTTTCAGTGTAAATATCTTCATAAAGAAGCATTTTATAGACTGAGAGAACAATGTCAAAGTCACTAAATTCCTTAGTCCCTAGCACTTTAAAAAAATACTTTTTGTGGAGGCTGGACATGTGGCTCAGCGGTAGAGTGCTTGCCTGGCATACATGAGACCCAGGTTTGAACCCCAGCACCATACACACAACTAAGTGTCAGGAAAACAAAATACCAGATGAAAAAAATAAATTGACTCTCTCTTTAAAAAATAAAAGAAAGAAATATAAACACACACACACACACACACACACACACACATTTACTTGTGGATGTGAAGCTGGGGATTAAAGCTTGGACCTCATATATGCTCGGTAAGCCCTCTACCATTGAGCTCTATCTCCCTCTCTGGAAAATAGTAAATTTAAAAGTCCTGAAAATGCTATTAAACTGTAAGTATAGGAAGTATGAAGAGTACATTCTGTCAAACTGGCAAAAAGTTTAACCACATACTCTGCAAAGCTATGGGATATAGGAACTCTCACACAATGCTATGAGGATGTCAAATGTTAACTCCCATGAACGAGAAGTTTGGCAACAGAGGCTGCAGCAGTGGCTCAGCAGTTACAGAGCCTGCCTGTCATACGCAAGGACGCGGGTTTGAACCCCAGCACCACGTACACAACGGAGTGCCAGAGCAACAGAAAATCACATGAAAAACTAAATAAAACTGATTCGTTCTCTCTCTCTCATTGTCCCCTCTCTCTCTTCAAAAAACAAACTGGCAACAGCTAGCAAAACTACATGTGAATTTAACCTGTGAAATCTCTAAATTGTAATTCTAGGAATCTAACCCATAAATACATCACACAGATACTATCTATCTATCTATACATACGTACATACATATGTACACAAGTATACATACATATATATATATATATATGTATACACACACACACACACACACACACACACACGTCTTTATTTAAGCTCTACGTATAAAAGCAAAAAGCCTGGGAGAAATCTCTTTTTATCAATACGTGACTAACTGAATATCTATAGTATATCCATCCAATGTAGTACTAGTATTACAATGATAAAAGATCTCTGTAGTAAGATCTACAGAATATACCATTTACTAAAAAAAAAAAAAAAAATCAAGGGGGCCAAACCATGTGGATTTTTCTACAATAGTATATGTTTATATTTAAAATGATGATGATGATGATAAAAATAGTAATAGAGAAGGCTAAATCATGTCATTTTTAAAACAGGTTAAGTAAGGAAAGAAATGGATAGAGGAAATTAGGACAAAAGCTAGACACCTTGGAATATAATTCGTTTTATAAATGTGACACTGGAACTATATACATTTCTTTACATAATTACAAAATAAATAAAAATAAAAACAATATTTTAAAATAACAAAGTTAAATGATAAACCAAACTTTCTATTTGGTTGGTAGAATTCAAGAATAAATAACTTCAAATGACTTAAAAACAGTAATTTAACCATATACTTCTAGCAACCAAAAACAAATAAGGAAATAGAAGTATTTGTAAATCATTTTATTAATAATTATGCGGGTATTACTAATGTGAAATTATTTCAAATAAGTAAATTAACATCATTAGGAATCAAAACAATAATAAAAGAAAAATGACTGACAACTGTGGTAATGTGTTTATGATGGTAATGGTGTTAATAAACCTATTACATAGCCAGTTAAATAAAAGTATAACATACTTTATGTACAGTATATGATGCTTGACAATGATAATAAATGACTGTTATTGGCTTATATATTTACTATACTGTTTTTTATCATTATTTTACGGCACTCCTAAAGTTTACATTCTGCTATGTTACATTGGCAGCAACCTCATACATCTCATGTGTCTCCTGACTGCACTAAGGCCAAGCTGAGTGGCCTACACCATCCAGGTTTGTGGTTAAGCAAACACCATGACATTCATGTGAAGAAATCGCTTAACATAGTTCTCAGATGTTAAGCAAGGTATTAACAACTGGTATCATAGCAATGGATAAATTTCTCCAAAACACTGTACTTCACAAAACCTGAGAAACCACTATAAAATACACCATTACTACACGTACTACTGTGCAAAAAAAACTAGCCTATGCTATGATAAGATGCATCTAAATTTGGGAGAAGTTAAAATATGGACATAATGTTATCTTAGACAATATAAACAGAATTCTTATTAATAATATTCTAAAGAACAAATAGAAAAATGGGTAAAGGATATTGACTGACAACTATCTAATAAAGAAATAAAAATGGACTACTCATGAACAGGTGTTCAACCTCTTTCACAATAAAAGAAATGCAGGGCCTGGAGCAGTGGCTCAGCAGTTACAGTGCTGAGTGAGTTACAGCACCACATACACACAGAGTGCTGGAGCAACGAGAGTCACATGAAAAACTAAAATTGATTCTTTCCCCCTCCTTAAAAAAATCCAAAAAATAAAAAAAGAAATGCAAATTAAGATGCTATATTTCACTGGCAAAGAATAAAAAGGTTGATAATATTGTGAGAGAAGTATGGGGAAAGAGACACTTTTAGACACTGCCACTTGGTATAAATGAGGTATGCCAAAATTAGAAATCAATCTACCCTGGGTTGAGGAAGTAATTCAATGGTCGAGCTCTTGCTTAGCAAGAGTAAGGCCCTGATAAATCCCCAGCAGCATAAAATGAAACAAAAGAAAGAAAAAAGTCAGACAAACCCACGCACCCCCCCCCTCCAAAAAAAGAACAAAAATATACCTGTACTGATACAGCAGCTTTACTTATAGGGACTCATCCTACAGATATGCTTGCATGTATGCCAAAGAATCCACAGAGAAGGCTAATTTACTGAGCATTACAAACAATTTAAGTTTGTAA
This sequence comes from Aplodontia rufa, assembly GCA_004027875.1. Classification (NCBI taxonomy): domain Eukaryota; kingdom Metazoa; phylum Chordata; class Mammalia; order Rodentia; family Aplodontiidae; genus Aplodontia; species Aplodontia rufa. Next base: position 60,279 of record PVKS010007615.1, on the reverse strand, counting down.
TAACTGTAAATATCCATTAGTGTGATGATATGGATTAATAATGTACATTATACAATAAAATACTGTGTACCCATGGAAGAGATTTTAGGATCCTTTTTATGGACTCTCATGGAAAGTCTCCAGATGAAGTTAAAGCAAGATCAGAGAAATTGTGTACAATATTTCATTAATTGCGTAAGTTAATGGAGTGGAATATACATCTTTATAATGCATAACATATTTTGCTGTTGTTTGGACAAAGGCTCATGTGTTGAAGGCGCAGTCACAGCCTGTGGTGGTACTGGGAGATGGTGAACTGTTTAAAGAGCTGAGGCATAGTGTAAGGAAGTAGGTCACTGAGGGTATGCCCTTGAAAGGAATATGGGGACACTGGACCCTCTCTCTTTACCTCTCTTTGCTTCCCAGCTGCCATGAGGGGAAAAGTTTCCTCTCCCATACATTCCTGCTACAGGAACAACGCCAATAGGGCCAACCATAGTCTAAAACTTTCAAAACCATGAGCCAAAATAAACCTTTTCCCTTATTGATTATCTCAGGTAATTTGTTATTGTAAAAAAAAGCTGACTAAAGCACATTTCCATAGGGATAAACAAGACACTAGGAATACTATATGCCTCTTATGTGAAAGAGGGTTTTGGAGCCTACCCCCGCCCACACACACACAAAGCTAGCTTTTAAAATAATAGCTTTTATATGTAACCTAAAAAATATTTAAAAACAACACTTGCCTTTTTTCCTTTTGAGGTTTCAGAATCCTCATCTTCTTCTACACTGAGCAGACTTGCCCCACTACACAGAAAATAAGCAGGGAAAACCTTAAGTAACAATTATAATCCATACATGAAATTCAAAAGGTTTAGTCTCTAAGCTTACCTATCGAAAGAATCAGCTACCTTTTCCCATAAAGGACCAGATAATAAAATATTTTAGGCTTTGCAGGCCTCATCTACAGCAACTACTCATCTTTCCTACTATAGTTTTAAAAATCATAAACTACATGTGCCTGTGTACAATTATTAACAAAATGAGAAAACAGGTAAAATTGAGAACACAGGCCATGATTTGTTGATCCATACCATAAATGAACACATAATCTTGCTTTTTTTAAACTATGAATTTTATATATTTTCACTCATTTTTCCTTTCTATCTTAGACTGGCATTTAGGGAATAAGAAAAATAAATAGAGGAAGGAACACACTGTGTCAAAGGAAGAAAAAAATAGCTAATGAAAAAAAAAATTCCAATGATTCTGCCACAGTGAAACAATTATACTTTCACCACTCTTGGAAATAACAGCCCTGGGGGTTGGAGTGGTGGCTTGGCGGCTGCCGCACTTGCGCCGCATGCACGATTATGGAGTTCAAACCCCAGCACCACATACGTAACAGTGTTGAAACAATGAAAGCCACGTGAATAAAATTGTTTCTCTCTCTCTCTCTCTCTCTCTCTCACTGTCCCTCTCTCTTTAAAAAAAATAAAATAAAAAAAAATTTAAAAAAAAGGAAATAACAACCCTCTACTTAGAACCACTGGCCTGAGATCTGAAAAGATCAGACCAAGACAAAACAATTCATTTAATCTCAGCACGCTCAAAAAGCTGAAGCCCCTGAGGACCATGATGAATCGAATCTAAGAGTACAATTCACAAATTAAATCCACAGGACTGCACCTTAAAAGACTGTGCCAAATCTTCCAACAAAGAAAATCAAGCATACCTTTTAGAAGACAATTCTGCTAAAGTATTTATAATAAAAATCCTAGTTATTCATAACAAAAATATAAAAATGCTTTGAATCATTACTTTTATATATATCCCAATTTTTTAATGCTAAAAAACAAAACACTTGAAAGGCAGTATACCTTCTCTTTCACTTAATTTCATACTTATTTGTATTTTTTCAAAACTATATAAATAATGTCTAGAAGAAAAATTTAAAATAAAAATTAATCAGAAGACCCCCTCCCCCCAAAAAAAGGAAAAGAAAAAACAAGACCATAAAACACTGACTTTAAATAAGAAACTTACCATTTCAGAGCTCTTCTTCAAATAAAACTTCAAGGCACATAAAGTGGTAATGATGAACAGAGCTATTTCCCAGACAAAAGTAAAAGCACCTACAATATTTAGTCAATATAATTCTTGTGTAAAGATTTCTAAAAAATATTCACAGTTTTGGTAGAACTTTGTATGTATATTCATGTGTATCTGAATTTCTTTCTTTTAACCAGGTCAATAAATCAGAAAATGAAAATAATGTTGAATTTGCAATACAAATCTCATGACATACAAAAAGTACTATTAAATCTATAATTTAAAACCTTTACACAGTATTCATTCCAAGTACACACTAACAAAGTACAATCATCACTTTGCTTAAACTTCTATCTGGGTAAACACCTGTGCTTATCATTTAGAGTGATGCTGCTTTCTCTGGAGGGAATCCGGTCTGGTATGAATGTGGTGGTGGTAAGATCACAAATGGGGAAGAAAGAAATTGCAGGACTTAAACTTTCACACAAAAGTCAAGGCCCTTAATGTGGGCTCATGATAAATGATAGTCTTTCAAATTGCAGCCCAAACAGAATATCTATTTCATTTTTAAAGAATAATTTTCTCAATCTGAAATCTTCTATTACATTTTCAATTTTAATAATGAAGTTACATGTATCACATGCACATGTATTACATTTCAAAAGACTGAGAAATATAACAGCAACATTGTTTACCAATAAAAATTGTCTTCTCTTTCTTTAATGCCATTAAGAGTTAAAAGTTTTAAAGTAAAGAATAGCATACTCTTTAAAAACTTTCCACTGAATATAAATTATTTTTCTAACAAGAAACTTCATTCTTATAAAATATCTGAGGGAAAAACAAAATCCTTACTCTTTATCTGTATCTCCTTCACTTTCTTCTTCATGATCAAAGCTCCAATTACTTTTAAAACCTCCATCTCTCTTAGACTCTGATCTAGCCAAAGCTGAAACAAAAACAAACTGAGATAAGTATTTATTAATTTAGCTATTCAATACAAAACAAATTTGAGCATTTCCCAAGCTCTTTGATTATTCTAAATTTTCTTTTCATTTACTTGCTTTTCACTAGTTCTTGAAAACATTGTATTTCCTCCAAAGAGAAAACACATTAAGATGCTTTTTTTCTTATAGTCACCCATATATATATCTACTACAGAAAAAACCTCAAATTAGTAAGATGTAATAAAAACAGGGAGTGGCATATGAATATGTATGAAATGTATAAAATCAGTCCTAAGTGTGAAAGTTTGATCACTGATTCTAGAAATTACTAATTTAGTTTGCTTGCTTTATTTACAAATCTCTAGCCTTTTCCTTAAATTCAATCATCTCTGCTTTTTAACAGAAGAAATTCAAAACAAGATTTCTTATGTTCACAATATGGTTAATTTGATAAGAAAAACTCCAAATGAGAACAATAAAGACACACAGTATGAGTTTAAAAAAGAACTTTGTTAAGTGCATGGCTGAACCCCCTGAAGCCACAAATAACTAGGAAGTGGGAACCCAGAGAGGTAAATGAAGTTCCAAAGCTGGCATTTGTGTTGGAGCCACATGACAAAAGCCTGATGTCCTAGAGTCTATGCTTTAAGATTAATTTCAGGGTCCTAGCACAATGACAGGTCAGGCAAGAGACCAGACAACCTGGAGGACAACACTCCAACTAGGTAAGTAAGGGGGCTAAAAAAATAGAAGGGATAATTGTAATGTTTGATGCTTGGCTATGGGGTTCTGAGTTGAACTAAAGATAAAGTGTTATCTACCTTATAATTAATGTTATGGCATAAATGTTTTGCGTCCTCTCAAAATTCAGATGTTGAAATCCTAACTCCCAAAGTGATAGCATTAAGAGGTTGGGTCTTCAGGAGGTATACAGCAGAGCCACCATAAATGGGATTAATGGGGCTGGAGCGGTGGCTCGGCAGTTACAGCGCTTGGTTGGCACGTGCAAGTACATGGGCTCTAACCCCAGCACCCACATACACAATTAAGTGTCAGAACAACCGAAGCCATGTGAAAAACTAAATAAAACTGATTCTCTCTCTGTCCTTCTCTCAAATAAATAAATAAATAAATGCATTAATGTCCTTATAAAAAAGACAGCTTGTTTGCCCTTCCAACACAAGACACAATCAGGATGCCTGCGAGAAAGCAGGCCCCTAATCAGATACTGAATCTGGACACACTGATCTGACTTCCCAACATCCTTTAAATGGTCTCAGTCTGTGTACTTTGTTAACAGAGGCCCAAATGAACTACGACCATTGGGGAATTCTTAATCATAAGTACATAACTAGTAAGGATAGAGGCCAGAATTTTCACAACCTACATGGCCCAGAAAAATCTATAATTAAAACAGCCTCCTCTTCGTCTCAAATAACAAAGCAAGACGACAAAGGGAATGTCATCATCTGGAAAGCACTGATTAAAGATACCTGCGCTGTGCCACTGCTATTGCTCTAAGGCCAACTACCTTCAGAATTTGACCCATGGCAAATATGGCTATTCTACTAGGCACAAGAGAAAATATAACTGGAGTGCCAAGGCTAAAAGGCAAACTACTACTTGAACAATTCAAATGAGGCACCTATAAATTGTGTACCACAGATTAAGGCACAGATTCCATTAAGGAAAACCTAAACCTGAGAGGGCAGCTACTGAAATAGCCAATTCATATTGAGAATCTCAATTAGCCAAGTGGTAAAATATTATGGGTTAAAAAATAATACCAAAAATAAATAAAACCTCACATGAAAAAGTGCTTAATATTACTAGTCATCAGGGAAATGCAACTCAAAACCATAATGGGAAACTACTTCTCACCCATTAGAATGGTTATTTTTTTAAGTAGACAGTAGTAAGTATTGGTTAGAATGTGCTGAAATTAGAGCTCGTGTGCACTGCTGATGGCAATGTAAAAGAGTACAGTTACTGCAGAAAAAGTCTGGCAGTTCCTCAAAGAGTTAAAACACCTATGATGGGCAGAGAGGTGCATTCCTGTAATCCCAGTGAATCCAGAGGCTGAGGTAGGACTCAGCAACTTGGCAAGACCCTGTCTCAAAATAAAAAACAAAAAAGGGCTGGTGATGTAGCTTAATGGCAAAGTGCCCCTGAGTTCAATATCCATTTCCACCAGGGAAAAAATTTAAAAACACCCAACTAAACAATCCAGCAATTCCACTTCTAGATATATACCCAAAATACTTGAAAATATGTACTCACTTAATAAGTCAAAAGGTGAAAACAATCCAAATGTCTGTCCCCAAGTGAATAGATAAACAAAATATGGTATAGGTTTACAAATATACACAAACTCTGCAATATTATTGTTCTTGAATGAAATTCAGATATATACAATAACATATATGAACCCTGAAAACATGGTTAGTCAAATAGGCAGAAATAAAGGTCAAATATTGTATGATTCAACTTATCTAAGATAGATGGAACAGGCAAATTCATGAGATAGAAAACAGAACAGACGTTACGGGGTGGGGACTGAAGAAAAGAGTAAGGATAACAGCTGGAGCAGTGTCTCAGTGGTTTCGGCGCTTGCCTGGTAAGCACGAGGACCCGAGTTCAAACCCCAGCACCATGTACAAATCTAAGAGTTGGAGCAACTAAGGCCATGTGAAAACTAAATAAAGTTGTTCCTCTCTTTCTCTGTCTCTCTCGCTGTCCCTCTCTCTTTAAAAAAGAAAAAGAAAGAGTAAGGATAATTGTATGGGTATTTTTTTAATCACAATAAAAAACTTTTTAAGGGAGTGGGAAGACTCAATGCAACTAATATAAGGAAAACAAATTCCCAAAATATATAAAATATCAATGCAGTTCTCAAATATTAATTTAAAATATGAATTCACAACCAAAAATACCATGAAACAGGAGGAAACAACTTACCATAAAGCAATATGAAACTTCATTACAAATATATTGGGGATGAAAATGTAAATAAATAAATAGTAGATACTGAGAACAAGATTTCTCCCTGTCAGAGAAAGAAGTTACAAATAAGCAGAAAAGAAAAGCAAAAAAAAAAAAAAAAAAAACCTTGCAGTGCTGGATTAGAGTCAGAGATATCAATATGAACTCATGCTTACTTAATACATATACAGATGGACGGATATAAACATAGGTTTGTGTTATAACACTAGAATACACAGTTAGGGACTCTGTCCTCTAAGAGGGCCCAGAAGCAGTAACACCTAGTAGCAGCAAGCATGCCCACACCAATCCTGGATTCTAAATACTATTTTCTCCAGTAGAGGAATCAGGGATCTTGGGGGAAAATGCCTGATTATAAGGTAGAGGTAGGGAGCACACAAGATGAAACTGGAGTATCTTACAGGGCCAGAATACATGATAGTGCTTTAAAAATAAAAGGGAGGGTAGTGCACATATCAAATGGTTACAGAAACCAACCTGAAAGAATTCCCAAGTCAAGCAAAACTGATACAATTTTAGTAAAAAAATAATTTTAAAAATAACAGCAGCATTGGATTATAATTCCACAAATAAAATAAATGGGGAGAAGAGACATCTTCCTTATAGAAAATTTTCAAATAACGTGCACATAGTCCTTCTTATAATGAGACGGACGGACCTTAATTCTCATTCTGATGAGTATGTGCTGCACTTGGTAAATTATTTTTAAAAACTGACAACAGAAATGGGAAAAAACAAAGATAGAGGAGAAACATGAAGCGTACTTTAGCCAAATGATCAATGTCAACATCAACAGTAATATATCTTATTCCTGGCTTATACCCTTTGATACAGCGTGATGAAAACGATGCTTGAGCTCTAGCTTTCTTCTCTAAAACTTATAGTGCCAGGATAATCACCTAGGAAATTAGACAAACCAAAATGAGGCTCATTCTATAAAATACTCAACTCTTTAAAACTCTCAATGTACCAGATATAGTGACACATGCCTCTAATCCCAGAAACAAGGGAGGCTGGAGCAAGAGGATTCTAACTCTGAGGTCAGGCTCAGCAACCTGATGATGCCCTAAACAACTTAGTGAGATCCTGTCTCAAAATAAAAAAAATAAAATAAGGACTGGGGATGTAGCTCAGTGGTAGAGCACCCCCAGGTTCAATCCCCAGTACCACATCCCTCACACACATACAAAAAGAATAAAACTATCAATGTTATGAAAAATAAGATTAAAAAACTGTCAGAGTAGACAAAGGAGACATGATAACCAAATTCTAAGCTGAACTGGGCTCAAGAACACAGTGAACCAGGTGTGGTGGCACCCACCTATAATCCCAGAGAAAGATCACAAGTTCAAAGCCAGCCTTAGCAGTTTAGGGAGATCCTATGTAACTTAGCAAGACCCTATCTCAAACAAACTAAGAAAAAAAGGGCTGGGGATGTGGTTCAGTGGTTAAGCACCCCTGGGTTCAATCTCTAAAATATATATTTTTTAAAAACTCACATAGTGAATATTAATGGACTAACTGGTGAAATCCAAATTATGTCAGTAATTAAATATTTTATGATGTTAAATTTCCGAGTTTTGACAAATGCACAAAAGCTATATGCATTTCTAACATTCTGATCATACAATTTCCCAATAGGCAAAAGATTAATACTTAAAAATAAATGCACAAACAATAACTGCATAAAATAACTGTCAATGAACAAAAAATTAATTATAAAAAGTAAACAGAAAAAAAACCCTTAGTTTGACACCTATATAGTAAAACAAAAACAAAAATAAAGAGAGCAATTTTAGAGTAGGGATGAAAACTTAAAACCCTCAAAAGTCCCTGCATGTATTACATTTCCATAAATTGTTATGGTTGATATTCGTGATGAGTGGAAAGTTATGTACACTATACTCCACCTACAAAATTATGGAGAAAAAGAAAAGGGTTAAGAAAAGAGAAGATCCCCATTAAAATGGAAATCACACACATACACTATTTTTTTATTTACTGACTGATCAACTTCAGTGGTGGGGATCAAACCCAAGTAGGGTCTCATGCATGCTAGGCAAATGATCTATCACTATACCCTCAGCTTAACACATAGATTTTTTTCTCTGTACTCTCCACTAAAAGGACAATAATGTAAAGAGAGGAAAAAAAGCAGAAACCCATCAGAACTAAAAGAATAGAGGGAGGAGATAATAATAGAGAGATGGAATAAAAGAGATAAAAGGTAAAAATTTGATAAATGAGTAGGAACTAACTTAGTTGACCAAAGAATGCAAAGATCTAAGTACTTAGAAGGATACAGATTACCAAAATGACATAAGAAGCAAAAGTCAGTGTTTGTTTGTTTGGTTTTTGCAGTGCCGGAACTGAACCCAGGGGCGCTCTACCACTGAGCTACATCCTCAGCCCTTTTATTTTTATTTTGGACAAGGTCTGACTAAGTTGCCAAGGCTGCTCTTAAACTTCCCATCCTCCTACCTCAATCTCTTGTCACTGAGATTTCAGGCATGTGCCATCATTCCCACTCAAAAGGTAATTTTAACACCATTATATCAATAGAACTAAATTATTACAAATTTTCCCACAAAGAAAACTTATGCTCAGAAATATTTGCCAGTAATTTTTTTCAAACTTTTAAGAAAACAGCACCAGCCAGGTGTGGTGGTACATACCTATAATCCTAGCAATTTCTGAGGTTGAGGTTCCCAAATGAGGATGACAAGTTTAATGCCAGCCTCAGCAACTTAGTGAGGCCTAACTAACTCAGACAAGACCTTGTCTCAAAATAAAATATAAAAAGGACTGCGGACGTGATTCAGTGGTTAAGCGCCCCAGAGTTCAATACCTCTACGAAAAAGGAAAGAAAGCAGCACCAATCCAAACTTTTCCAGAAAATAAAAAAGCAGGAATACTTTGCAGCTCATTTTACGAAGTCAGAATACTTGATACCAAACAAAGGCATTAAAGAAAGGAAAATTATTGAGCAATCTCACATGAAGAGACAGATAAAACCATAAGAATTAGCAATCAAGCCCAGTGATTTATCAGGAGTAATCCATTGCAATTAAATAGCGTTTACTCAAACATGTAAGTAAACATTTGAAAATCATGAATGTAATTCATAATACTCATTCACAATAACACAACAAAAACTCTTAGCAAACTAGGAATACAAGAGTTCTTGAGCCAGGCATCATGCATGGTGCATTCCTTAGCGATTCTGGAGGCTGAGGCCCTAAGTAACTTACAGAGCCCATCTCAAAAATTTTTTAAAAAGGGCTGATAATATAGGTCAGTAGTAGAGCACTTGCCTAGCATGCACAAGAGCACAATGCCCTGGGTTCAATCTCCAGCACCAATAAAAAAAAGAAAAAGAGGCTGGAGCGGTGGCTCAACAGTTGCGGCACTTGCCTGGCATGGGCGAGTACACGGGTTTGGGCCCCAGCACCACATACACACACAGTCTCAGAGCAATGAAAACCATGTGAAAAAATAAATGAAAATTGATTCTGTCTGTCTCTCTCTCTCTCACTGTCCCCTCTTTCTTTAAATAAAGAAAGAAAGAAAGAAAGAAAGAAAGAAAGAAAAGAACATTCTTAACCGAAAAAGAATACCTGCAAACTGGCAAAAACCTTCATCATAACCAACCCCCCCACAAAAAAGCTATCAACAATCTGTTCAGCTATATAGTGAAGGTCCTTGTTAGTGCAGTAAGGTGGCTGTGGGGTGGGGGATGTGAAAGGTGAGGAAAGCCAGCAAGAACAAAACTTATTCATGTACAGAACTCCAGAAAGGCTAAAAAACTGGAGATAGTAGGTATATTTGACGAAAAAAAGACTGATTGTATGGGGCTGGAGCGGTGGCTCGGTGGTTACGGCGCTTGCCCAACATGCGCAAGTATACAGGTTCAAACCCCAGCAACCCACATACACAACTAAGTGTCAGAACAATGAAAGCCATGTGAAAAAACTCAGTAAAAATTGATTCTCTCTCTCTCTCACTGTCCTTCTCTCTTTAAAAAAAAAAAAAAAAAAAAAAAAAGACTTTTAAAGAGTTTTAGTAGAATGTGAATGTACAAGGAAGGATATAAGAAAATCAGCATTTGGGAACCATTATAGTACTAACGGATTCAATCATAAATTGTCAGTGGATATTGAAACTAGTGGATGAAGAGCTGGAACCATGGCTTGGTGGTTACTGCGCTTGCCCAGCATGCACCAGTACATAGGTTCAAAACCCAGCACACACGTACACAGTTAAATGTCAGAGCAACAAAAGCCATGTGAAAAGCTCAATAAAAACTGACTCTCGCTGTCTCTCTCACTGTCCTTCTCTCTTTAAAAAAAAAAAACTATGTAGATTTTGAATAAAATATTTGCACAAAGTATCTGATCTTTAAAAAAAAACTAGTGGGTGAAATCTAATGAAAACAGAATAGTTGCCTCAAAGTATTTCTCTACACAGTATTTATTAACTAGAAAGGGAAAAAGAGAACTTCAGAAATTTGGTAAACAACACTCTAAGAGATCAAAGTTAATTTTACCAGTAAGAGTACAAATTGGCATCATAGACCACTGGATGACACATTGATAGGGACAAAAGATTACAGCATTTCTTACTGAAAGAATGCATACACTAAATCTAATCAAGAGTTAAAAATCAGATAAGCTCAAATTGAGATAACCCCAAACTAGAAAATAACTATCCTATTTTCTTAAAAATTGGAAAGGTCAAGAAAGACAAAGACTGGAAAGCTATTTCCAGATTAAAACAGACCAAAAATATGACAAACAGATGTAATACAAGATTCTACATGGAATGTAAACCAGAATTTTTTTCTTCTGCTATTAAGGAACATAGGTTAAGTGGTGAAAGTTGAAGAAAAAATATTTGTAGATCAAATATTTGTAATAACATGACATCAATGTCAATTTTCTGATTTTGAAAACAGTACTATGGTTATGTAAGAGAATGTACAGTTTCCAAAAAAGAAAAAGAGCAATAATTAATTAATTGGGGGTAAATGGACATCATGTCCAAAGTTTACTGTCATATGGTCTCCAAAAATGTGAAAGAATATGACAAAGGAGCTGTAGTAAATGTCAGCATTTGAGGAACTAGTGAAGAATATATGAGAAATCTTAGTATACGCTTACCACTTTCTCATAAAGTTATTTCAAAAATTTAAAAAAAGTCAGGTGTGATGGGGCATGCCTGTAATCCCAACTACTTGGGAGGCTGAGGCAGAAGGATCATAAATTGAAAGCCAAACTGGGCAATTTAGCAACACCCTGTCTCAAAATAAAAAGCAAAGGACTGGAACGGCAGCTCAGTGTTTGCAGCACTTGCCTTGCATGCGCGAATTCCCGAATTCAAACCCCAGCACCACGTACACAGCGAAGTCTCAAAGCAACAAAGGCCACGTGAAAAACTAAATAAAATTGTTTCTCACTTTCTCTCTCTCTCACACTGTCCCTCTCAGTTCAGTAGCAGAGCAACCCTGGATTCAATCCCCAATAAAGGGGTGGGGGGATGCTACTGAGAACACTTTGATGATCAATTTGGCAATACCTAGAGTAAAGCTGGGACCACGCATGCCCTGGGATCCAATAATTCCATTGCATAAAGTACACCCTTGGCGAGATGTCAGCTAACTGTGGCCTAGCCAAATCTGGCCAGCTACGGTTATGGCCCTTGAGGTAAGTACTTTTGTGCTTTTAACAATTGGAGGGATGGGAATCAAAAGGAGAATGTTTCATAACACGTGAAAAATCACAAAATTCAAATGTTAGTGCTCATAAATATTTTACTGGAACACAGTCATACTCTTGTATTATCTACAACTGCATTCTAATGAGTGCTGACAGTGTTAATTGTGACAAAGAATGTATAAATCACAAGGTATAAGATATTCACTTTCTGGCCCTTTGCAGAAAAAGGTCACTGAACATTGTCCTAGAAAAAAGTTATATGCACAAGGAAATGACTTTACAGAAATATTCATGGTAGGGATATGAAACATACTAAAATGTTCATTGTAGTAATCCAGTAAAAAGCTGGATACATTTTCACATTTTCACAAAGAGGTGAAGGTATAAAAGAACTATCATCAGTCCTCTGTATCCTCACATTCCATGTTCACAAATTCAACCATGCATGGGTTGAAAACGTTTGGGGAAAAAAATTGCATCTGCACTAAACAAGTACAAGACATTTTTTGTCATTATTCCCTAAATGATACAATGTAACTTATTCATATAACACTGATACTGTATTAGGTATTACAAGTAACCTAGGAGGTACAGGGGAGAATAGGTATAAATTATATGCAAATACCGTATCATTTTATATAAGAAACTTGAGTATCCAAAGATTCAGGCATGGGGGATGGTCCTGAAACCACACCCTGAGAATACTGAGGGATAACTATATTCCTACCACGGAATAATAAATAATAATGAAAATGAAAGCATTTTTAAAAAAATCAATATTGTTAAATCCTTCAGTGTCATAAGAAAACACGAGCCACAGAATACAGAGTGACACAATTTATAAATCTGAAAACATGCAAAATATATGTAACTACGCATTATACATATATTACTATATGTACTTTTCCCTATACTTACAGTTTAATAGTATTTTAGGAACTTTTAAATTTACTATTCTAGAACTGGGGACATAGCTATTAAACTCCTCCAGAGTATGCAAAAAGCAAAGGGTTCACCCCAGCATCAACTGTAGTAATATGGTTTTCTTCTTTAGACCAGAATATCAACATGAGTATTTGCTTTACATTTCACAGAAGTGAAATATTATCTAATAATTTTTAAACTATCATGGGTAGGATTTTATAACAACGAAAAATGATGAACTTTTTAAAGACAACTAAGAGAGAATCAAACTTGTGTAACTTAGAAATGTAAAAAAGCAATAACAAACTATATAAGAAGAATAAAATGCAAAAGTCAGGAAACCTTTCAATAAAAAACATTTTAAGTGGCTCTGTATAGTTATATAGAGCCAGTCTTTCTCAAGAACTGTCAAGATTCTCCAAAGGCAAAATTTCTCAGAGCCCAGGAGTCATCATTTAATAAGTGAGCACATGCTGTAGAAAGAGGCCACCTAAGGATGCATTTAGACTACATGGAGAGGAAAGGGCCCAGCCAGTCGGACATTTAACTCCATCTTGGAGTCTCCACACCAGTCAAGCCACCACCAGATCATCCCTGCAACTGCTTCATAAAGCAGAAAAATCACCCATCTGAGCCTTTCTCAAATTCATGACCTATTAGACCTTTATCTTTAGGTAAAGAAGACACAGCAATACAATGTTCAATACTACCTCAAAATGAAGCCTTGAAATACATTTGTGGGAATGGTATTAGACCCCTTGTGAGCCACAAAATCCCCAATATTCTTTCTCTCAGGACCCAGATGTTGTTCAGTCTTCACTAAGCCATCTACTTCATCATTCCACTCAGTGGATTTCTATGGACCTTTTGGGCTGTCAGCCCAAAACCATCAGCCGAGCAGCAGTTTGGCACTGTTGGTCTTACTGTAAAGTCCTTGACTTTCTATGGATCAGAAACATCAAGTGGCAGTACTTTATTCCAGCTGGTGCTATCTTTACATAGGACATACTATCTCAAAAAGAAAATATCTCAAATTGGTACATAACAACATTCCAAAGCTAGAAAATGAACAACTCAGAAATGATTGCATGAGACAAGTAATTTCAAATGTCTCTTCTGTTCCAAGAAGATGAGAGGATGAGAACTATCAAGAAGGCAGGGGAAGTCAGTATTCAGAGAGATGGATAATGAATGTGAAGAACACACTGACCATAAAGCAAATGTATAATTCAATCTGGAGAAAATTAATCCTTACATAATAAACTTAAAAGATGACTAGAGAGACTGGTGAAGACAAAGAAAACTGGGGAACTGATACCTAAACTTGTGAAGGAAATAATGAAGATCCTCAGATTTAATTGCTACTAAAACAAAATGAAATTCCTATTGATATTCTTTGAAATCATTTGGACAAAACAAAATCATTCTTTGTGGAGATGAAAAGAAATACCATCTTCAAAAAATCTTTAAACAGGAAACGTATCTGAAACAGCATGCCCCAACCCCCTGACCATGCACCCAAAATAACAACCTCCAAAAAACATAAGATCAGAATATGGCTCATCTTACCACCTTAGATGGCTTCAAAGTAACTGTTGTTAACTTGGCACAAGGCAGAGTGTCTAGACGTCTCAGTTTGCCTGAGACTGTCTCAATTTTAGCAATAATAGTCCTATATCCACATGAAAGGGCAGGTTCTAATGTTTGGCAATAGATGCCGAAGGTTCTCACGCCCAAACAACCCTAAAGTAGCCAAACATATGCAGTCTGAAAGTAACAATGATTCTGCAACCGCAATCGTAGTTTTTTTTTACCAGATGTTGCTGCTACAGTTTGAATATGGTTTAAATGTGCCCTCTTACCCCAAAGGTTCACGTATTGGACACCTGGTTCCCCAGGGTGGCGGTGCTGGGAGACAGTGTGGACCTTTTAAGACCTGGAGTCTAGTTCATTAGGTCATTGAGGGAGAGCCCTCTACAGGGATGGGGATGAGGATCCCCTAGCCTCTCATGCTTCCCAGTTTTGAAATTTGATCCTTTATCCTACGAATAATCTGCCATCTGCTATAAAGCTCTTGCCAATGCCCACTAGCTACACTGTGCCTCCAAAACTGTGAAAATGAACACTTTCCTTCGTAAGTAGCCTTACTCAGGTATTTCATTATAGTAATGAAAAATTAATGATTGACAACCTTCCTTTGCAGTTCACAATGGATCATCCATTATTGCATCTTTTCCAGTAATATGACTTAGGTGTACAACTTAAGTGTGTTGTAATTGTGAGCATTTAGCAGTCTGTCTGACTTTGTGCATTAACTTGTGTTTCTATCAAGTTTCTATTTAATATAATATTGCAAAGAGTAGGACCACTTTTTCTAAAAGTTTAGGAAATGAAAATGATCATAATAACAATTCCAGACATCAATGAATGAAAGAAAAAAAGAGCAAGAATGTAAAGTTCCTACCATGCTTTCTTTTTTCTTCTTACTTATGCTTGTCTGGTTTCAGAAATTTCTCCAATCATTTCCTGTTCAAAGAAAACTTAAACTAATGACTGCTAATGTTGCTATTTATACCTTTGAAACAAATTACAAATTGTGCCCCTATTTTGGGTTGTCTTTCTTTAGCTTCTTAAACTGTCCAGAATTTAGAAACTTGTATATTTCATAAGAACTGTCATTTTCAAGTTTGAGAAATGCAGTCCCCCCCATTCTACAAGGATATGTTCTAAGACCTTCAGTGAATACATAAAACCACAGATAGCACAAAACCCCACCTTAACTAAGCAGTTATTGCACACCATGGCCCCAACTTTCACAGTTTGAGATGTGACAGCAAATGCAGAATGAAAATTTTTTTAAGAAATTTATTCTTACCATAGATCTTAGCAACCTTAGTATATGACTTCTTTTTCTTTCCTTATTATGTAAAGAACTTTCACCTTTTCACTTAATGAAAGCACTTATGGCTTCCCTTAGACATACTCAAATTGCCAACATCACTAATCTTGTACTTTAATAGTTAATATTAAGTAAAATTGAACAGAAGCACTGCTGCTATATAGTCACAATGTCACAACCAAGATGGTACTAAGTGACTAATGAGCAGGTAGCACATAACAGCATATATAAGATAGAAAAGTCTAATTTACATCCCAGGTGGGATGCTTAAGGAGTGCAAGATTTCATCATGTTACTTAGTATGCAGAGTAATTTAAAACTCAGAAATTGTTTATTATTGAACTTTTCTATTTAATATTTTCGGACTGTGGTTTTCCATGAGTAACTGAAATTTGGAAAAGAAAAGTTGGCTGTATGACTTAAATGCCCACAAATTCTTTGCATTTTTCTAATAAATGGTGGATCTATTTCCTCTTCCCCTGAATTTGGGCTGGCTTTATGACACTGTAATTTCTAAGGTTGAGCCTTAAGAGACCTGTGGCTTTCTGATTTTGCCCTGTAAGAATAGTGCTTTATCAATAAATGACAATTTCCCATAATTACCTATTATCTTTCCTTATCTTGTCCAGTCCCCCACTTGGGTTCTGGGGAATTGTAGGGAAAAGATAAGAGGAAAAAATGCAGAAACAAAGAGATGAGGGATGAAAGGAAGAAAGAAATGCAAAAAAGCTGTGATTTCCCCAGTAACTTGTTTTGGGTCACACAACCCTTATATACCATTGAATTCCTCAAATATTCAACATACTTTTGTAATGGCAAGAGGATATATATAATTAACTTTCACAACACAGAACACATACTTTATTCTCTTTCTCACTACACTAGTCAACCTAGAATATCATGATCAGCAACAACCCAGAAGAAAAGATAGTAAAGTGAAAGAAAAACAATGAAACCTAAAAATCAAATAAAGAAAAGGCATGGTAGAAGAGAAGGGAAAGCAAAGAAAGTTTTCTCTACCTGCTAAGAGAATAAATTAAATAATACTAATACCAACTAACATATTGCTTACTGTATTCCTGGAATAGCATTATTTAATATAAACTCATTTAATCCTCCCAGCAATCTTATGGGATAACTGCTATAGCTTGCCTAGGTGTCCTCCAAAGGCCCATGTTTTAAAGGATTGTTGGTTACTCTGTAGCACTACTGAAAGGTGGTGAAATCTTTAGGAGGTAGGAAATAAGTTACATTACTGGGGATAGGCCACTTAAGAGAATATTTAGTCATTGCGTCTCCTTTTCCTCTCTACCTTCCAGTCACCATGAGATAAGCAGCTTCCTTCACCATGCACTTCCACCAAGGTGTACTGCCAGAATACAGGCCTAAAAGTAAAAGACCAACCAACCATGCATGGACTGAATCTCCAAACTGTAAGGTAAAAGATACTCTTCCTCTTTTAAAATTTGATTATTTTAGGTATTCTGTCACGGTGACAGCTGACTAACAAAATAATTACAATTATTATCCTTGTTTTACTGGTGAGAAAATATAACAGTAAGTAATCTAAGATCACAAAGTAGTAGAACTATATATTAAACCTCAACTGTGTGGCTTCTGAGTTCATGAACTCAATGCATTTCTAATAAAAACCACATTCATTTCTAAGTGAGGTTTCTACTCTCCTCTTTCATGAGTACATGAAATCAAATGAGAAATACACAAAAAGTATCATTTCAAATGGCATGATACCAGGAAATAAACATGCTTAAAATAAAGAATAAATAAGGAATGACACTAGGATGTAGTTTCCAAAAGCAGGGCAATCAGAGAAAAAGGAATAGGACTAAATGGAAGAACTCTGAGGTATAGTCCCTGGATAGGCCAAAACAAAGACTTTGCTCATACTCCATGGAATGCCAATCATTTAGGAGATAGTGTGAAGTATTTACTGTTCCCAGTAAAAACGGCAAACTGACTAGGATCTAAACTAAATTTACATATTAAAAGTTGGCTATGCGGGCTGGAGCCATGGCTTAGTGCTATGTGAGTTCAAGCCCCAGCACCACTTACACAATGAAATCTCCAGGCAATGATATTCATTCTCATTCTCATTCTCTCTCTCTCTCTCTCTCTCTCTCTCTGTCCCTCTCTTTAAAAAAAAAAAAAAAAAAAAAAAAAGTTGGCTAACAGAAAACACTTTTCATTTGGGGACAGGAGCATTTTTGCTACTTTAGTGGACAACAATGTAATGGTTTAGTAATCCATCTTTCCAACCTAGTGGACAAAGTCCATAACAGCAGACAGACCTGAAATGAAAACAACTCAAGTAGTAAAACACGTACTCTAGAGAGGGAAGACAGAAAAAATATTTCAAGAAAAAAAAATGGGAGAAAATATAGGAAAAGTAATTCAGATGGTAGAACCAAAAGCAAAGGGAAAGACAACTAGACACAAACAAGTACAGTACAAAAAAGAAAAATCGAAGTGAGAATAAACAGACTTGTTGGAGCTCCCACAGAGGAGAAAAGAAAGAGGAAAACTATCAAAAGAAAAGTTACAAGAACAAGGTAGCTATCATTTTTGCCCTATACTATAAGCGTCTCCTAACTGGTTTCCCTGATAATCTGTTGACCCTTCTAAGACTTTTTTCATTTGGTAGTCAATGACCTTTTTTGCAGCAAATTTAATGTTACCTTTAGCTTCATATTGCACCATTCTCTTTACTGGGGGGATACTGTCCTTTTTTAGTTCCCCAAATATGTCACACTCCTATTTTATTCCCTCTGCCTGGAAAGCTCTGTTCCCCTCTCTTCCCCTTTCACATTTCAAACAGCCCTGATTAGTAATATTCTATTTTAAATAACTATGACTTTTTCTACATGGTAGTTTTAATTTTACAAGTAATTGTTTGATTCTTGACTCTACTCACTATACTGGAGACTATAGAGAAACCCTTTCTCCCCTCTTACCACAGTCTCTCTCAGTGCAGTACCTATAACACAGCAGGTGCTCAATAAATATCTGCTGAATGAAGGAGAAAACTGATAAAGCCATCTATTACGTGTGGAAAAAAGCTGAGATGAAAGAGAAAACTTTAAAGCCATCTATCATGCACGGAAAAAAGCTGAGACAGCAGTAAATGAATAGATGCAAATGAAATAAGTTAAAACTCTGAAAGCTAAAAAAATTCAACAATCTAATTCATACAATTTTAGTCTGATACTATACAAACAAAATAAAGAAGGCACAACAGTAGCCAGTAAACCTCCTTTTCCCTAGAAAAGTCATAAAAGGATGTAGGATTTCATTTAGCAGTCATAAAGTAAAACACATTTTGGAGCAAAGACATCAAACAGCACCTCAAACTTAGTATGACCAAGCAGTGCTATCAACTTTTCATTCTTTTGCCAGTCCACTCCACCCCAGTAAATAGCATTATCTCCCAACACCTCAAGCCAAAACTTTAAGGAGCCATATGTGATTCTTCCCTTAGTCTAACCCTCAATGTACAATCCATCAAGAAATCTTCCAAACTCTACAACCAAATGTATTTTCAATCTTTTTCCCCAAATCTCCACTTGCCACCATGGTAATCCAAGCCAGCATCGCTTCTAGACTGCTACAATATTCTCCTAACTTGTCTCCCCACTTTTTACTCTTGCTCTTTTCTAAATTTGTTTTACCTAGAGAAGCAAATGTGATTTTTTAAAAAGATAAAATATCATGACACTTCATTGCCCTAAATTCAAAATTAGACTTCCCAGTGATTAGAAAGAAAAATTCACTATCCTGTACGATAAACCTCCTGCCTCTTACATCATTCTCCTTTGCTTGCTACATTTCAGCCACAAATGCCTTTTTATTTAACAAATGCAACCATACATCCCCTCTAAATGTCTTAGTTAAGGTGATCAGCATCACTTCCTCAAGGATGCCTCTCCTTTACTTGAACACTGTAAAACATCACTGCTTGTCTTTTTCCCTAAGTTTTATCATAGTTATAATCTGGTTTATTTCATGAAGAACAAACACATTCCAGGTAGTGCATGAAATGATAGTAAAAACACAAATATGCTAATAAAGAGCTTATACTTTAGTAAGACTGAAAAACAGGAATAAATTTATCATAAATGCTGATATGAAAAATAAAACAAAAGTAATGCCACGTGTTTGTATGTATGTGCATGAGAACATGTGGCACTATGACAGTTTAAGTAGATTGTCAGGTCTGAGCAGACCTGAATAAAGAAGTGAACTACATGAAAAAGACTGTTCTAAATGTATTATTTTTTACTTGTTCACAATCCGTTTTTCCCACTAAAATATATGTTCTTGAGGGTAGGGACTTTGACTATCTTATGCGCTATTGTATTCACTTTGATACAGTGCCTAGCTTAGTAAACTACTATAAATATTTGATGAGTGAATGAAAACCTCCTGCAGTTTTTCAAAAACTCTGTTGGGCAGAACATAAATGTAATATGTACAAGTTTAAAAATGGAAACCTAAAAACCTATGAGGGAAACGTTTGGAAAACTTACAAACATGGTAATACAAAATATATGCAAATTATAATGCAATATTTTATTATTAGAAATATAAGAAACCAAAAGAATAATGGAAAATTAGTACTAATAGAAGTAGGAATAGTTTTTCTTTTAATTTAAAAAGATTTATTTAGCAAAATTCAAAACAAAATGAAAACCGGTATGAGGAACTAAAATCCTCATTTCCCTTATGCTCAGGCTCTAAACAAGTTACCATTCATTCTCTTTGTGAAAATGCTCAATGAGACAAGGCAAAACTCAAATTTACCTCACCTGTACATCAATACACTTAAGTTAGAGTAAACTAAAATCAATAGTTTGAAATTCACATCAGCTTTCTGACATGTTATCTTTTGAGTTATTGATTCTACTCACTATACTGGTGACTCTACAGAGAAATCCATATGGTTCATCCAATTAGAACTTAAACTGAATCAGAAGCCTACAGAAGCCAGAAATTTACTATAGCACAAAGGTATAACCTGCATACTGAATATCAGTAAGTCATGTTTTGAATTTCCAACTTCAAAACGAAAAAACATATTATTGATCTGTATGTAACACAAAATGCACCACTCATTCTCTTGACAAGTACCTATTCGGCCCAAAACTAGAATGGAGAAGAGGAAATGAACTCATAAAAATTCACAAGGATTATCTTCTTACTAGGACTAAGGCAGACTAGCACATCAAATGTTAGACCTTTTACGTCACCTTATGCAAAGTAGGAAGAATTAAGAGAATTTCTTTTCTCCACCTCTACCAGTCTCTGTTCCGTCATTAGACAAATATTGAGTACTTAGGTGTTCCCTACCGTAAGCTGTTAATAAAGCAGTAAACACGCACACTCATCCCTCAACACCCTTCTTGAGGCCTGCTACCACTACGGGTCTTTCTTACTTTTAAATTGTGCTTTTTAATTCACTAATGCTTCTAAAGAGCCATTTTTAAAACTTATCTTTTAGACTCCTTGAATATTTTAAAAATCTCTGCAAAATTATGCAAAGAGTAATTATTTTTAAAAACAAACACTGCACACAGAATAAAGAATCCTTTCCCTAAACGTATTTACAAATTCAATTACCAGTGTAAACAAACGCTGAACCGAGAGTCGAATTATCTAAAGTGCTACAATGAAACTCAGTCGCTTTTCGGGGGTTACTTGCCTTTATGAATTCGTGCAATAAGCCAATGGTTACCACCACCCACCATCCCCAACGAAAACTGCTTAAGACTACCGGAGTCACTAAGTGTTTAATTTTTCTCACGAGTGAATTAAAACGGAAACACCCAAACTTTGTCTTTTAGCTTTAGTGGCTGTCCCAAAACTGACAACTGTGACTCTCATCACTCTTCCTCTTAGATAAATTATTTTAGAAAATATTCTTTAGCAAAAAGCACAGCCAGGCCTAATCAGAACGCTGGGTGCAAAATGAAGCCTGAAGCTCCGTGAAACAGAAGGCACTTAAGACCCAGAGCACCTCTCCCCTCCCCTTCGCCTGGCCCCCAATTCCACACAACCTGAGCCATTCGAAACTTTCCACCAAGACCTCAGAGCGGTCCGCTCCCATCTTCGGCCACCACCACAAAAAATAAATAAAATCAAACAAAAAGATATCGAAGACTTCTGTGCGAACTCTCGGAAGGGCGCCCACCAACTCGGGCTCGCAGCCCTACCCACCCGCGCCACCTCGAGCGGGAGAGACCGAGCCCAGCGCCCCGGCGGTCTCGAACCCGGCGCGCCCGCAGCACACTCCCTCCCCGCCATCGCCCACCCCTCGCACTCTTCCGTCCCCCCACACCCGCCCAGCGCAGATAACTGACTCTGCGGGGTCCACGGGGCCACGTTTTCCCCTCCCTCCCCGCTAGGGCCGAACTCGACCTACCTTCCAGAAAAGTAATCTCCCCAGCGCTGCCGCCGCTCTTGCCCGCCGCCATCTTCCTCCTCCCACGCCGCCTCCTTCTTAATCCATGGCCCGCACTGCCGCCGCGCTCGCCGGGAGGAAGGGCCGTGCCGCAGGAGGGTAGCCGCCGCAGGGTTGCGGACCTCGGGCTCAGCCGGCAGACGGGCGGCGCTCCCGCGTCCAGACAGGCCTACACAAAAGCAGGCCAGGCGCGCCCGGGCCTGTCCGCAGGCTTTCGGGCGACGGCGAGGCCAGCGGCCTGGGCTTTTCCTCAGGCTCCTCCCGGGGAACGCGAGCGGCGGCGACGGCGACGGCGCTTCCCGGGCCTAGTTCCTCTCGGCCCACGACTCCCCATCCACCGCCCACCCAGGCCGCTGGAGACGCTTCGCTCAGCCGCGGGCCTCCAGGAAGGGAGAAGGCAGGCGAGCACTCAAACACGCCTCCCTGCGTCCCAGGCCGTAAAATGGCCGCACCCGCCGCGCCCGGGCGGCTAGGTGTCCGCGACCGTCAGGCGCCTCAGGACCCCTCGCTCCTGCTGCTGCTGCTGCCGCTGCCGCTACGGCCGTCCGCCCACTCCGCCCAGCTGTGAATGCATCAGAGGAGGCCCTCGCGACTGTCCATGTGGACAGGGGTGGGTCTCCTCTGCCACCGCCTCGCGTCGGTCGCCACCGCAGCTCTGCCGCCGCCGCCGCTCCTCCCCCACGGGCTCTGGAGATGCCGCCCGGCTCCCGCCCCCGCCGCCGCCGCCGCCCCCAGCGCGGCTCCGGCTCTGAGCCCCGGCTCGACTTGCGGGTGGGGCGGGCTGCTGCGCCGACCCCCACCCCCGAGGCTGCAGCCCAGGCTCCCGGTAGGGCAGGCCTTTGGGGCGTCCGCTAGGCCTGCACCGGTTACGTCCAAAATCCCAGCTGCCGAAGGCCCGGCGGCAGAGCGGCGAGGGTGCGCGGCTGGGCTGCGGGCGCAGGTGGCCCTGGGCCGCCAGGAATGCGAGGAAGTGTTGCAACTTCGTGTCCGTAAGGAGGCCCCAGAATTTGCCAGCTGAAGAAAAAAGATGGGTAGATGTTCCGAAAATTACTTGGGGTTCACATTCATTTTTAAGGAAGTTTTTGAAATAATTTATCGGAGAACGTTCTACCAATACACTTTGGAAGTGTTGGAAAACAAGACCTTTGTCATTTATGTGCCTGAAGGTTCAAAACCATACCCTACCGTACCAGTCAGGCCCTATAACTACAAATGACTAGACCATTTTTGATATAGGCAACCATCATGTTGACGGTTCTTTTCTTTTTTTAATGTTATAAAAGTGCTGTATTTTCATTAATGAAAATATGGAAAATACAGAAAATAGTTTCCCCTTAGACTCTGGACTGAAACTCGGCTCCTTTGGGTGTGTAGTCCTATAATCAGCATTTTTCTTAAATCCTTCAAAAGCCAACTTGAAAACACAAAGTGCAGGTGGTGGTGGCCCACAGCACAAATGTCAGCAACTGGGGAGGCTGAGGCAGGAAGGTCACCAGTTCAAGGCTAAACTTGGCAACTTTACAAGGTCTGTCTCAAAAAATAAAAAGGGGTGGGGATGGAGCTCAGTGGCAGAGCGCTTGCTTAGCATGTTTTAGTTCCTGGGCTTAGTCCCTAGTACTGAAAAAAAAATCTATATTTTCATCAAAATTCAACATCAATTGAAGTGATTCAAAAGAACTGAATACAGTCTTTGGTGAATGAACTATTCTAATTATCTTGTTAACCAAGGCTTAAGCAGGCAACTTTTTTGTTTAAAACTTCTTTTAATATATTTTCCTGTAGTGCAGTGGTAATCTTTTCTGATTGGTAAAAGTACTGTAATGAATATAACTTATTATTTTTGTTGCTTGAGGAAATTGCATGATCCTGTTGTGTTCTGTGAGATAATCTGTGCCAATGACAGTGTAATACTGAGGCATGCAGATAAATAGGTAAACGTGGGGTGACTGACATATGTACAGATTCTAAAATGTAAAGAAAATAACCCTCTCATTTAAACATATACACATGCTAGCTTTGAAAATGGAGGAAGGTGCCAGGAATCAAGAAATGTGAGTGACCTCTGGAACCTGGAAAAGGCAAGGAAACTGATTCTCTGCTGGAGTCTCCAGAAAGGAAAGCTAACAACTTGAGTTTAGCCCAATGAAACAGATGTTGGACTTCTGACCTCATAGAACTCTAAAACAATAAATACATTTGTGGTAAGTTGCCAAATTAGTGGTAAAGTAACTTGTTGTAGCAGCCACAGAAAACTAAAACACATGGAATGGGAAACAAGGTGGAGTTGTATAAAAGATGCCTTTTAAGCAAACTGAGTTAGGCTTCTTTCAGACAAAGTCCACTGTTTTATTTTTAAGTATTATGAATTCTGGCTAATATCTTTAGGCTAATTCCAATTTTAAAGAATTCTGTATCAAATCAATTATTCTTTAGCATGCATAATAATCACCTGGAGAACTTGTTAAAATAGATTGCCTCTGGAGAGAGAAGTGGTTCAGTGGTGCTTGCCTGGCATGCATGAGGACCCAGGTTCAAACTCCAGCACCACATACACAACTAAATGTCAAAAACAAAACCCAGATTAAAAAATGAATTTAAAAAAATAGATTCCCTTACCTTACCATTAAGGTACTAATGAATTAAGAATTGATAGTATCATGCATCCATTATGCAGGATTCAGGGCCTAAAAATTTTCAAGTTTAGGACATGCCCTTGAAACTTGGTATTTCTAGTACATTTAGAAATATTCAATTATTTTTATTTATGTGCCTATGTAAATATTTCCCCGTACTGGGTATTGAACCCGCCAGTGCTGTACTACTGTGCACCATCCCCAGCCCCTTTATTAATATTTTATTTTGATATAGGGTCCCACTGAGTTTCTGCTTCTGGCCTAGAATTTGCAATTCTCCTGCCTCAGCCTCCTGAGTAGCTGGGATTACAGGAATGTACAACCACACCCAGATGTACATGCATTTTTTTCAGTTATAAGAATAACTTCAAATAACAGAAATATGACTAATTACAAAACCAGTCATCTGTTATACATTCAATTTTTTTAAGAGAATCAACTTTATTTATGTTTACATCTGGCCTTTGTTTCTTCCACACTTAGTTGTGTATGTGTTGCTGGGGTTTGAACCCGGGTCCTTGTGCATGCCAGCCAAGCACTCCAACCACTGAGCCACCGCTCCAGCCTCTATACATTCAATTTTTATTAAAAGTTTACCATATTTTTATCATTTAAATATGCCTAATTCTGTTCAGCTGTCAGCTAACTTGTGATATTAGCAAATTTAATTTTGACATAAAAGATAAACATAATGGAGAAAAGTTTGGAGTTTGAATGAATGGACAGTTGCAGTGGATATTAAGCTATTTTATTTTTTTCTAATTATTCCATTAAAGAAAACTTGGAAAAAAGAAGAAAGGAAAAACAAAACTTGTTCCTGCCACACAAAAATTCTAACCCTAATGTCATATGTTCTTTAATGTCTTTTTATTTATACTCTTATCTTAATCTTCCATTCACAAAGACACACCCTGGATCTGCTTCTCTTCCAAACTCAAACATCCCCGCTGTAGTCACAACCATTGTTGCCATTTTCAATCTTATTATCTATAAATCCATTGACTACCCCTCCATTCCTTCTCTTATCTTTAGCTTTCCCCCTTTCTAGTCTCCATGGCACATTATTTCATTTTACTCTTTCCCGATTATATGCTCAGTTCCCTTACTTCTCTGCTCTTTCCTAAGCTCCTCTCCTAAAATCCCTATCCTGAGTAAATCCTGTTGCCCACCATTCTTATTGGGACATAGGAGAGTTAGCATGGCTGAAGAAGACTAATACCTCTACAACACCAGGGCTACCAGCTCAAGGAACTTCTGCACTGCCAAAGTGGTACTTCACAAGTCCAGCACAACCATTTCAAACCTCTTCAAGACTTTCCCCACTACCCTAAGCAGAATTCCTTGCTTTCTACTTTAGAGAGAAACACATACTGCAATCAGCTTTCCCCTAGTATAACCAAACTATATGCATCTCTACCCACCTATTGTTTATTTCCTACTTTACAATTTAGAAAGAATCCCTCCTTTAAGTGAATCCCTTCATATATCATATGTGTTCCACACCCTAGTGCTGACCAAAGATTCCCACTCTCTTCATTCCACTAGAATTTACTTTCTTTGTAGCAGAAAATATTGACTCTACTCTTTATAACTTTTAGGATCTTTGGTCATAGCTGGCAGTTTTCCGACATAGCTGTAGCCTACTTAAATTGATTAATGACACATTATTTAGAGTTCACATATCAAGTAGCCTCTCAGTTTTCCATGTAGTTTAAGTCCTACAAGAAAGAATAGTAAGTGGTGGACTGGAGCAGCAGCTCAGCAGTTACCGTGCTTGCCTGGCATGTGTGAGGACATGGGTTTGAACTCTAGCACCACATACACAAAGAAGAGTTGGAGCAACAAAAGCCACATGAAAAACTAAATAAAACTGATTCTCTCTCTCTCTCTCTCTCTCTGTCTCTTACTGTCCCTCTCTCTTAAAAAAAGAAAAGTAATAAGTGGTAATGTCTAAAGGGTTGTCATCCTTAATACTGCACAATTATTGCACACAAACAATTCAGAGCAACAGGTCCCATGCAATCCGTAGGATCATTTAAAAAGAACCCAAGGTCATAAGACCATCCTCAGAATGCTTCTCTCCCGGGATTCTCAGTACATTGTTATTCTCCCAGTTTTCCAAATTGGGAAGCTAGAAATTGCTATTGACCCCTGCCTCTCAAAATAATATCTCCTTTCTCAGTCTCTTGAATCTATCCATATTTTTCCAATTCCAGTGACTTCACCTAAGTCATAGCCTATAACCTCCCAGCCATATACCACTAATAACAGCTTCAAATCTTTTTTTAAAATGTAAATCAAATCACAACACCTTCCTATTTTAAACAATTCCATTTTCCTTCAGCTCTCAAGATAAATTCCTAAAATCCTAAGGCCCTTAGTCCCTATCTCATTAGCTTCATCCTGAAACAAGTCTTACCTTCTGCATTCTGCTCCCACCACTTTCAGGTTTTCTTTGTTGTTTTGTTTTGTCTGTAGTTATGGGGATTAAACCCAGAGCTTCCTGCATACTAGGCAAGTGCTCCACCACTGAGTAGACCCACAGCCCCATTTTCACTTGTAGTTCCTCAGTCTTCATCTTTTTTACACCAGAGCTTCTGAAAATATTTTTTCTGTATCTGCAGTGTACTTTTTCATCTGAATGGAATCTTGAGACAGTAGGTATTAATATATATCTTCCTAATTAATAGATGAATATAACATTTAAAATAAATTTTTCCCAAAGAAATTTTAGAATCAGAGAACTCTAGAACTCAGACACCTTTGAGATCATGTAATATAATCTTAGTAGTCAAGAAAATGTCTTTTCTCCAAATAACATTATGGTAGAAATCTAGGAAAGATACATCTTATTTGTTTGTTTTGTTTTTGTTTTTTGTATCAGGGATTGAACCCAGAGATGCTCAACCACTGAGCCATATCTCCAGCCCTTATTTATTTATTTTGTTTATTTTTATTTTGAGACAGGGTCTCACTAAATTGCTGAGGCTGGCTTTGAATTTTCAATCCTCCTCCTCAAACAGCCTGAGTCACCAGGTTACAGGCATTTGCCACCATTTCTGGCGGAAAGATACGTTTAAGATGATCAGAAATCCAGATGTGAACCTAGGTTTTGGAGATTATGGTGCTGAAATAACTTGAGTTGAGGATGGGAATTGACAGAAGGAACACTCAAACTGGTTATAGACATATAATAACAAAGTTTCCTCTCTGTGTGTATTCTCTTAAGGATATAAATTCTTCTTTTGTATCACATCTAGTGTATCTCCATTTTAGCCAGATTTTAAATGATGCATATAAAACTATTTGAGCAAACCAACCCATGTTTCATGCCATTGGAGCTTAATAGTTAATAATAAAATAGTACCTTGTTTTTTTTTTTTTTTAAGAGAGAGGGACAGTGAGAAAGATAGAGAAAGAGAGAAACAACTTTATTGAGTTTTTCACATGGCCTTAGTTGCTCCAACACTTAGTTGCGTATGTGGTGCTGGGGTTTGAACCCTGGTCCTCATGCTTGCCAGGCAAGCGCCGAAACCGCTGAGCCACCACTCCAGCCCCAGTACCTTGATTTTAATAACTATATTTCTTTTAAAATAATTATCAATCTTGTTCTTCTAAATACTACACTTACACATGAATTATATAGTTGGTCAATGACTAAATACAAGTTTCAGAGGACAATAGCAGGTTCTGCAAATTGGGACTGGCTAATAGTTTTTGAAGAACCAAGAGAATTGGACTCAGATTAAATGAGTGATTAGCATTATATGAAAATGGTACATAAGTTTCTCTTTTAACATTATAATTTTCCCCCTGACTTTCAACTTATTAATTATTTTTGTTCTTGCTTAACCTAGAATATGTCATACTCCTTCTTTATTTCCAGGTCTTTCTTCCTTTCAATTTTTTCTGTCTCTCTTTGATATCATAAATACTTTTCTAGGGGTTTAGCAGCTGGTTTCGCAGCTACTTTCATGCTTACAATTTTAAACTCTTGATCAAGTAAAGCTTAAGCTTATCTTTTTAAAATTATAAGTGAATATATCCTCAGAATAATATCCATTTCTTATACAGTTTACTCCCAGACACCTTCAGTGTCAACATTCATGTAACCAGGGATACATTATAACTTCTCTGGATCCTAGGCACCTGTGATTTCATGGGGCCTTTCCTCCATAAGAAATGTATTAAACATTTTTTAAGCCAGATTTAAAATACTGATTATCATTATGCTCATTTTTTCCTTCTGGTTTTAAAAGAAATAATGTTAAAACACTTTCATAAGCCCTTAAAAGAATTATGGGCCCTAGACACTGCCTTTTGTGCCCAACAGACAAGAAGGTTTTTAATGCTCATTAATGGAAATGATCATATGAAAATCATTTCTGACTAACCTCAGAGAAAATGTTAAAATGAATAAGAATCAATAAGTTTATAAAAGAGCTTCGTGGGCCTATCCCAGACTATCTGACACAGTAGGTCTGAGTAGGACCCATATATTTGCATTTTTAATAATACTGATCTCTGAGAACCCCACATTTGGAGTAATTTAAATTATTCCGTTTATGCAAAACCAGTGCTCCCAGTATGATTTGTTTGGTGAACTATCCAAATCTCCTAATCATCATTTACTGAACATCAACTATTCTTATTGTGTAAGTAGAATCTGAGACTCATAGGTTTATCAAGGTGACTCAGCTAGAAAGTGGTAAACCTGGGATTTGAGTCCAGGTCCATCTAGACTGGACCTGGTTCAGTACAGTTTATGCTACTTATTATCATAACAATGTGGTAATGATATAATCAACAAGCTTACTAGAAAATTTAAAACATGAAATGATGCATAAAAGTGGCACTTTCCTAGTTCTTCATTACTGTATTTGTCCTGTTTATTAGTGTCTGCTGATCACCTTCTTCCCAGCTATTTATTCTTCACTTCTTGTCTCCAGTTAATAACAGCAGAAGGAATGTAGTAATGGCTTGTAACAATTTTATGAAAGTACTGTTCTGAAATGCTGACTCCAAATTAAAGCTGTTTAGGATTTTGCAGTTTTTATTAACTTCACTTTGCAATTTGAATTGCTCCCTCTCTTCTGCAGGTCAGTAAACTTAAGTCTTCAGAACACACACAATGTAGGGATTAACTAGCATTCTGAATTTCTGACTTTAAATGGCTTCATTTTTTTAGTTAAAAGTCTCGTTTTATAATTAGTTCCCTCTTAATATCATTCATCAATCTCAATGACATAATAAATACTCCCATGAATGGTTTCTGTGTTTAACCACAGAGGCATTTCTTTGGAAGACTGCTAAGACTGATGACTTGGATTTGGCTAAGGTTGATTTTACTTTGTTTTACTATTAAACCAGAAAAAAAGGAATGAAAATATTAAACTAGACATAGGGGTGCAAAAGAGTAGAAGGGTTTCATTGATCTCTCTCTCTCTCTCTTTTTTTCTTTTTTTCCTCATGGAAGTATATCCCATGTTAAGTGGCCAGTGACACTAGGGAGAGGCCAAGTCATTGTTCAAGGATTAATCCTTTTACCACATGAGAATTTTTTTTTTTGTCATCACAACTATATACTTGTATTCTAATTCTTATGCACTCTTGGACCTTCCTGAAATTTCAATCCAGTCAACTTGACAATAACCCTTCAAACCTATAATGTGTCCAGATTCCACAAAACACACAAAGTATTTAAATTATAAGATGATTCAGCAAATGTTTATTGAATACTTACTAAATGCTCATCACCATACCAGATACTGGAAAAAAACTGGAAATAGATCACTTAGCCGATTTTAAAAGGCTAATTTAGTGATGGTAGCAAGTAAGAAGAAAATAGCACCAACTTCCTATTCCCTTATTGTTTCATGCCTAGCCTCAGAGTATATTTTCTTCCTGACCAGTCTCTTCAGGGTGGGTATGACTGGCTGCTGGCATGTTGTTCATGACTCCTCCAGAATCATGACTTGTCCATATGTTATCCTCAAAGGCCTCTGTGAGAAGAGGGGCTGGAGTTAAGGTATCAGTGCTAAGGTTTATATCTATAGTTCCGGTTTTATACAATGCACCCTAAACTACTTCTATCAGAAGCAGGCACTTTTCCTATTCTGCCACATTTTCCACCTAAGAAAAAAGGGACTTTCCATGATGAAGGCTCATTCACAGAACCACATACCAAAATGCTGTATCTTGCTTAGGATTACAAAGTTTAAAATATTTAGAATATAAAATACTTTCAATGGGTATAAGGTCCTGACCACTATAAAATATTCTCTAATTCACTGTGTGATACATTCCAAACTTGGTTATAACTTTTGCTTGTCTTTTTTTTCTGGAAGAGATGGTGATAAACAATATTCGCATTAAAAAAAAAACAGTATTCTTTAAGGAATTCCCATTAAAGAAAGGCCTTCCCTTTTATGACATCAAATGAGCAGATCTCCCCACTTCAACCCCTACCTCTACCCCACCCCACTCCACCTTAGGATTGAACTTGGGTGCTCTACCACTGAGCTACATCCTTCACTTTTTTATTTTTAAACAGTCTTGCACATTTGCCTGGGATACCTCTAACTTGGCAATCCTCCTGCTTCAGCCTCCCGAGTGGCTGATATAGGCATGTGCCACCAAGCTCAGCTAAATAAACAGACCTTCTAGAAACCTATATCTCCAATTTGCCACATTTCAGATGATTGATGATATTTGTCCTTAATGATAACAGCATTTGTGGCTCTGTGTAGCAGCCTATACCTGTAATCCCAGGTACTCAGCAGGCTGAGGCAGGAAGATCACAAGTTCCAAGTCAGACTGAGCAACTTAGTGAGACTCTGTCTTATAAAAAATAAAAGGGCTGAAGGTTTAGCTCAGTAGTACAGCACTTGACAAACACAAATAAAGCTATGGGTTCAATCTCCAGTGCTATAACTTACACACACAAAAATTATATTTTTTGTTTTTCTAACACATTGAAACCAAGGTTGTAGTATATCCCTATATTATAGGTTTAATAGTCATCATGTAAGTTCTATACTTTTAATAAAGCACACTTTCTAATGTTGTTTTCATATGTTTATAATGTAATGTTAAGATAAATCTAAAATTTTCACAGTTCTTTACTGGGTAAAGATATAATATGACTTAGGGCTGGGAATGTAGCTCAGTGGTAGATCATTTGCCTAGCATGCATGAGGCCCAGTACCACCAAGAAAAAAAAATTCAAAATAGGTAAAACCATGTAAACATACTGTTTTTGATATGCAGCAATTTCATTTGATTCCACCTAATTCCACAGTGATTTTAGGAATGATATACACAAAAGAAATAATAATAAAAGGATCTAGGACTCAACTGTCTTGAATTAAACTCTGACTTATATATAAAATAGTTTTCTCACTTTCACAATATGAAATTTGTGTGTTTTTCATAGCTAGAATTTAAAACTCAAGGATGGTCAAGGCCTGATAGAGAGGAAGATTACACAAATTGTGAAAGTCTACCATTACCATATTTTTGCTTATGAAAAGATCTATTTAAAAAATGATAAGATAAGGGCTGGAGTGGTTACTTAGTGGTTTTATGCTTACCTGGCTTGCATAGGTAAGGACACAGGTTTGAACTCCAGCACCACAAAACCAATGAAGTGTTGGAGCAATGAAGGCCAGATGAAAAACTAAATAAAGTTGACATGCTATCTCTCTCTCTCTCTCTCTCATTGTATCTCTCTCTTTAAAAAACAAAAATGGCAAGGGGCTGGAGCAGTGGCTCAGCGGTTATGGCGCTTGCCTGGCATGTGCAAGTAGATGGGTTCAAACCCCAGCACCTACATACACAACTAAGTGTCAGAGCAATGAAAGCCATGTGAAAAAACTCAATAAAAATTGATTCCGTCTCTGTCTCTGTCTCTGTCTCTCTCTCTCTCTCTTGCTCACTGTTCTCTCTCTTTAAAAAAAAAATGGTAAGATAAAGCTGTCAAACTTTGGTATTTGAAAAAAAACATGTAGAACAGTAATTTGTTAGCTTAAAAATTATTTATAAATCTGAAAAACAGTAGGAAAAAGTAAATTACCTAAAACCCAAAAACTATTAGAAATGCCACAAGACTCAGAGATTCAAGGGCCAAATGTTTTCTCTCATTTGTGGAAGCTAGAATACAACTGGAAACAGTATGATAGATGGCTAAGCTAATAATAACCTCAACATGTATGAATTTTTACATGAATAGGGGGAACCTTGGCTAGGATGCTGGGAGAGGTAGGGAGGCAGGCAGGGAAGGTGGGAGGGAATAGGAAGGATATCAAGGAGATCGGAGGGAGGGAGTATGAGGGAATCAACTCAGGGAAACCTTCGACATCCATGAGAACTCCAATTAACAGGGGGATTTAATAGGGGGAAACATGGAATCATGGGAACCCAAGGGGGGAAACCATGGAATGGCATCAGCCTTGGCTTGCTCTGTCATTATACATTTGCTCTTGATTGTTTGATAATGATTCCCTCCTAATTGCAAGACCATATTTAATGAATAAAAAAAAAGACTTAAAAAATGCCACAAGAAAGAAGAAAAGGTCCTCCACCCCAAATCACTAATCACTTTCCTCTGACATCCTATGCTACACAAATTAAATATATATTTAATTTTATATATTTAATAATTATTTATATATTTATACAAGTTTTTGTATTTTTTAGTACTGGAAATTGAAAATACATTTATTTTTATAAAAATTATATTAAGCTGGGCATGGTGGCACAAATCTCTTGCCCCAGCAAGTCTTGAGGCTGATGCAGAAGATCACAAATTCAAGGCTAGCCTCAGCAACTTAGGCCCTGAGCAACTTGGAGATACCCTGTCTCAAAATAAAAAATATAAAAAGGACTGGGCATGTGGCTGAGTGGTAGAGCACTTCTGGGTTCAATCCTCAGTACTGAAAAAAAAAAGCTTTAGAAAATAGTCAACATTTAGCTGGGCACTCACTCATGCCTGTAATCCCAGCAACTCAGGAGGCTGAGGCAGAAGATGGCAAATTCAAAGCCAGCTCAGCAACTCAGTGAGACCCTGTCTCAAAATAAAATACGAAAAGGGCTGGAGGTGTATCTCAGTGGTTACATGCCCCTGGGCTCAATCTCTGGTACCTCTCACAAAAAAGAAAACAGTCAACATTTGTATTAGACTATTTTCTTCAGAAATAAAAGAATCATAGATAGATAAGTAGGTAGTAAGAAACTGCCCATGTTAAAACATATCTCACTTAAATCAGGAGCCAGGGACCAAAAGAAAAGAGATCAGGGTCTCCTAGTCCCCTAAAGACCTCTCACTATGCCTCACCTCTGAAAGATTCCACCCTCTCTCAATAGTTTCAACCTGGAGACCAATCCTTTAGAGGACACTCAAAATTCAAAATAAATCAGTTATAGTTGTTCTATTTTATTATTAGTATAGTTGTTCATCTCTTACTGTGGTTAATTTATAAATTAAACTTTATTTTATGTATATGTGGGAAAAAATAACGTATATAGGGTTTGGTATTTGCAGTTTCAGACATCCATTAAGAGATCTCTATCCTTGGTTTCTCTTGGATAAAGGCAGACTACTATACCTACAATTTGGAATTAACTAAAGTATAAATTTCTTAAAGACAGGGAATATTTTTAAGATGTATTTTTGTCTCCTGCATATAGTATCTCAAACATAGAAGATACTCAATATTATTGATCTGACTTGATGAACCAAAAATGCCACAAGCATCTAATACATACTTTATTTTTAGGTGATCTAGCTGTTAATAAAGGTTAGGTTGTAAGCTTTAATATGCAGATATTGAGATCAACAAAACAACCCAATAAACATTCTTAGATTTTTCAGATATTTCTAAAATTTATTTTAAACATTAGTAATCAAAACTAAGTTCCCAGTTACAAAATTATTTTGAATATGTGGCTTGTCCATGAAGCAAACTCCAAATCATCCTAATCATAGTGCAGTATTGCATTGAATTTAAGTACTAACTACATGCCTACCTGCCTTCCTGCATGTATATTTGTTTTTATATGATTGTATGTATTCTGATTCAATCTTTGCTTTTTTTAAAGAAAAAACAGCTATATTTAGTATATGTTACCATGAGCTTTAAATATACAAAAAATATTAGAATCCCTTATAAAACTTTCCTAGATCCACACCAGGGTATTAGAGATGATATAGTAGTAAAACAAGAATTTTTGAAAAACAAACACAAGTTGACTGAGGTGGTGCATGGTTGTGATCCTAGCGACTTGAGAGACTGAGGCAGGAGGATCAAAAGTTTGAGGCTAGCCTCAAGAACATAGAGAGGTCCTAACCAACTTAATAAGAATCTATCTCAAAATAAAAAATAAAGAGTTGGGGGGCTGGAGCAGTGGCCCGGTGGTTACGGTGCTTGCCTGGCATGTGCAAGTATACAGGTTCAAACCCAAGTAAGCCATGTACACAACAAAGTGTCAGAGCAACAAAGGCCATGTGAAAAACTCAATAAAATTTGATTCTCTCTGTCTCTGTCTCTCTCTCTCACTGTCCTTCTCTCTTTAAAAAATAAAAATAAAGAATAAAGAGTTTGGGGTCTTGCTCAGTGGTTAAGCACCCCTACGTTCAATTCCTGGTACCAAAAAAGAAAAGAAAAACAAACACATTTAGATAGCTTCCAGGAGACCCTTTATATGGTTTAGTCCATGCTGTAGTGCATTATGTGATAGATTGATTCAAAACATACATATACATACATAAACAAACATTAAATATTCTTCAGCCTCAGGTTGATGGGATTATTATTAGAGACCCTGATGTGACATTTTATTACTAATGTGATTAATGTGATTATTGTCCCACGTATTCATGGATGGTGAGACCAAAAGATATATGATGAGCTTTCAATATATGAAGAGTGTGCCTTCATTGGCAGGTACCAGCATTACCTCAACAAATGTATGAAATTTCTTCAAAAAAACAATCTTGGAGCTGGAGGTATGGCTCTGTGGTAGAGCATTATCTAGCATGAGTAAGGACATGGGTTTAATTCTCTGCATGGCAGAAAGAGGGAGAGAGGAAAAGGGGGAGGGAGGGAGGAAGGAAGGAAAAAAACTTACTGCTTGCTACATGTTAATTTGATTTGTTGTTATTGACTAACATTCTACAATAATTCTCTAAATTTTACATCAACAGTGAGTATTTTCTTAATGTTCATAAAAGTATCAGAGGCTTTTCCTCTATTACACTGTGTTTTTGGTAGATCTGTAGCAATGGTTGGCCCTAACTGACCAGGACTAATTTTTGGTAAGTAACCACAGAGCCAGGATGTGACTTCTCTTTTACAGAGGTCTAGAAACGTAATAATCACAGTTCTCCAAATATCTAGTTTACTCTGGCCAAGCACATAATAAGGGTATATGTGTATGCATACTCTGGATGATTATGTTATTAATAATTTAAAAAAGAACACTTTTCATCATTAAAATGATAAATAAGTAATCCTTCCGATTATATACGTCTGTTGTCTAGCACCCATTTGTTGATACTAAAGTAACCAAGAAAAAAAATAATGTTGTTTAAGAACAGAAAACAGAGTAATAGGAGTTTGGTAGTTGGAGAGATTTTCCATGCAGGTTGTGGTACATACAAATACAGCAGCTTTGTTTCTCTATCAAATATATATTTTTAGTCATTGTACTCATATATATATACCATGTACAGGGTTTCTCTTACCTTTATGTACATTCTAGATAAAAATCCAATCATATTTATTTGTATTCTCAGTGTGCATATTTTTTAAAAATATCACTGACAGTACTAGTTCAGAATTTATTTTATCGATTTATTGATTTATTTTTAGTTCAGAGTTTAAAGTATGTTTATAACAGTAATGAAGCAAAAGAAGGCCACTGGGGTTCAGCATGGGAGTGGTGAATGATAACACATTTAAAATACAGCTCCAGGACCTGGAGAGGTAGCTTAATAGTAGAGGGCTTGCCTGGCATGCCCAAGAACCTGGGTTCAAACTCCAGTACCACATACACAACCAAGTATTAGAAAAACAAAAACCAGATGAAAAAATAAAATCCTCTCTCTCTCTTTCTCTCTCCCTCTCCCTCTCCCTCTCTCTTTCTCCTCTATCTCCTATCCCTTAAAAAAAATACAGCTCCAAGCCCAGTGCAGGGGCACATTGTAGTCCCAGTACCTCAGGAGCCCTATGCAGGAGGATTGTAAATCCAAGGCCAGCCTGGGCAAGTTAGCAAGACACTGTCTCAAAAACCCTGGAATTTCTTTTGGAGTACTCCCACCCCCACATGCCAAAATTGAGGATTGAACCCAGTGATATTTTATCACTGAGCTACATTCCCAGACTTTTTTATTTTATATTTTGAGACAGGGTCTTGCTAAACTGCGGGGCTACTTAGAATTCACAATCTCCTGCCTCAGCCTTCCAACGCTGGGATTACAGGTGTGCTCCATTGTGCCCTGCTACAAATTTCAACATTGAGTCAAATCACAATCAAATGAGGTCCTACTAATTACCTAACTTTTGAAAACTATTATTTTTAAAAAATCCTGCCCACTCATATCTCCAATACATGAAATTCTCAGGAGTTTCGTGCTTCCGATCCCATAATGATATCCTCAGTTCCTCATTGCCAGCTTCTCCTCCCAGCTTTTGCGCACCATGTCAGGTACCCCCAGAAGCATGCAGTCCATGAGAACTATAGATCTTTTTGTCTTTCTTCTCCACTCCTAAGGGATGAAGAAAGAGGCTAAAAAGGAAATACCTGAGAACTTTTTGGAAGCAGTTGAGAGGAAGGGCGAGAAGGAAGCTGTGCTTCCCCAGTGTTAGTTATTTTAATCTTTGACACAGAATAGAGGCCCTATTTTTTTTAATGGAGATTAAGGGAACCACTTTGATTTTAGAATATGCATTGTGATAATTATTTATGTCTAAAGAAGTATACCAGCCTGATGTAAACAGTCTGTCATTTTCTTCCGTTATTGTTTAGGGTTTGTCTTCACCAGTAGTCCTTTGACCAGCATCTTTTACTTTAGATTGTTAATGAGTACTATGTGAATTATGTCCGTTACATTCATGTGCCATTATATGCTTTGCATGCAAAGCTGAGAAAGATCATCAAACCTTAGTTTTAGCTAATGTTGTTTAAAAATTCCTAATAATTTTGTCATTATTAAATCCTTTCATTAAAGAAAAATTAAAAATAAGAAAACAGAAAAGAACCCCATCTATAATTCACCAAAGGACCAAACAATTCTTTCTCTTTTTTTCCATCTCTTTCTTTTTCCTTCTCTCCTCTCTTCCTTTCTTTTTCTTTTCTTTCTTTCTTTCTTTCTTTCAGTACTGGGAATTGAATACAGGGGCGCTTAACCACTGAGTCAGATCCCAGCCCTTTTAATGTTTTTATTTATAGTAAGGTTCTTGTTGCTAAATTGGTGAGGCTGGCTTTGAACTTGTGATCCTTATGCCTCAGCCTCCCTGGCTGCTAGGATTACAGATGTGTACCACCACACCTGGCCTTTGCTTTTTTTTTACAACATACACTTACATAGAACCCATAGTTGGAATTGTAAATAATTTTGGTATGTTTAACTTTACTTTATAAATTAAGTATTTCTCACTTAATTTGTATTTCCTTATTTCTTAGACAAATGTACATATTATTTAATAATTTTTCTTTAATTGGATTTAAATATGAATATTGTTTCCAATCTTCTGCTATCGTGTTGTGGAATATTGCCTGCCTCCAAATACCACAAACATAATCCAGTGCTAAGGCAAAGTTGAATTTATTGCTAATTGCAGTAAAGGATACCATTACTTTGACAAATCTTAATGACTTTTCAAAAAGATGAGGGCAGAGTTGGAATATTTATGTCTTTTAGGGGTTCTGATTTGAGGCAGGTCTTTAAATAAGAGAGTTTGATTGTTATTCTATAATATATTTGGTCCATTATGGGAGTAATTCTCCCCTCGTTGCCTTCTAGTCCCCCTTAATTATACTATAAAAATTTCAGCATCTTCTTTTTTCAAGTTTTAAAATAAAAATTCCCTTAGAATACAAAATCATTAGTACAGGAAAAATAAAGAACATGAGTTTCAGATTAACAAAAAACATTTTTAAGATTTAAATATGATTTTTTTAAACTTTCTTAAAAAATGGTAGGCTTTAAAAATATTTTTCCTTTTTATTATGTTAGCAGTTGTGCAATTTTACTGCCAGGCAGAATGTTGTTTCCAACTTCCAGTGTATGTTTCTTTTTGTGCTCAATCTGCAGGCTCTTTTTCCTACTGCATTTGCCACAGCAGCATATACATAGTGAATTATACTTCATTCCACACTGTATATGTGTGGAATTATTGCCTATGTATTACATATGTACTGAAGGAAATCATATTTATGTTCATTTTTGTATCCTCCAGATAATTTTAATGTCAATAAAATGTTTTTATCAATTTTCTTTTTTAAATTTTTAGTTAAGGTATTCTCTTTTAGTCTTTGATTTTATTCAGTGATCTTTAAGAGAAAGCAAGAAGAAAAATATTTTTTATCCCCTTCTACTATAAATAAAATCTCTGTGGACACCATGTTAAGTGACAACTGGTTTATTATTCATGGAGAAAAGAATATTCTGAGGAGATACCTAGTTTTACTTCTAATTGCAATTCAAAACATCAAGGCTCTTGTTGATCATCCCTCTTTCCATGTGTATAAATGCCTTCTCCAATAGTGGGGGATCTGTTTCTCATTACTTTTAACTTAATTATCCAGTATTTCAACTGATTTATTTATTTTCTCATTCTGTCAATCTCCCAATTTCATTGTCTCTTTCACTCACCATCT
The DNA here is from genome assembly GCA_004027875.1 of Aplodontia rufa. Lineage (NCBI taxonomy): Eukaryota > Metazoa > Chordata > Mammalia > Rodentia > Aplodontiidae > Aplodontia > Aplodontia rufa. The sequence continues at coordinate 20,770 of PVKS010007615.1, read as the reverse complement.
CTGTGCAAGACACCCCCATCTTTCAGTGCCTAGGTGCTCACCACTGATCAGCCTGCACTGCTTCCCCTCTTTCCCTTGCACCTCTCACCTCTTCAGTACCTAAACTGAGAAGACAAGTAGAAGAAAGCAGAAGAACTGGAATGGAAATGAACAGAGACAAGTGAGTGGAAGGAAAAGGAGAGGAAGAGAAATGAAAGAAAGAGCTTAAAAATCTTCATTAGATTCTTAGGAAAACAATAGACTGAGTACTTAGATCCATAAACAAACTGGACTCCAAAAGTTCTGATAATAAGTAAAACTCTAAGACTGGTAGGTGGTGCATACCTATAATCCCAGTGACTCAGGAGGCTGAAACAGGAGGATTGCAAGTTTGAGGCCAGTCTGAAAAGCTTAATGGAATCCTGTCTCAAGACAAAAGAATAAGAAGGTCTGAGGATTTAGCTCAGTAGTAAACCACTCCATGGTATAACACCCCAGTACCAAGGAGAGAAAACAAGGGTCAGGGAATCCAAATCTTACCTCTGTAAAATCTGGTGATTTATACAACTTTAATTTATTGTTTGAGTGCAACACTGGGGCAATATACACACTTTTAGTTCTTAGTGGTTTCTGCTTGAGTTCTGATTTACTGAGCCTTAATTAAAGTAACCAGGGAAAACACAGGGTGGGGTAGGAATGGCAGAGAGGCTTTCTTCTCTAATCTGTGTACTGATCTTTTTATTTTACACTCAAGAATTTGTAGTCTCTGAAACATCTTCTTTTCCTTCTCTCCTGTCTCCCTGCCTCCCCTGCACCCTCTCTCTCTCTCTCTCTCTCTCTCTTTTTTTACATAGAAAGACTATTTGAAACAGATTGTTTTTCCACATATTCAAATACATAAAGATTCTGTTACAGACAAGAAGATGCATGAAAAAGTGTGACTATTTCAAAATGTTACAAACAGTGAAATTTGACCTGTTATAAAAGAAGGAATAAACATTTGAGGATTTTTTTTTTTTTTTTGCATCAGTGAATTATCATTTGGGAAGGAGTTTATGAAAGAATAGGGACGACACCGCACTGCCAGCTCACTGGAGAAGTTCCGCTTTATTCAGTAACTGAACACACTTTTATAGGGCCTAGGATGAGCTTATAGGCTGGTGTATGTGACGGGGTAAGAATTCATTGGGCAGTTTTGGATGCCGGGTACCTGGGCTGGGGTGTCGGGTGCTGACTGGATGGGGTTTGGAGCCGAGGGGAACCGGCAAGTGTGGAAGAGAAGGAGAAAGTTCGCCATTTTGGGAATTCAGGGGACCACATGGCCTTATAAGTTCGCCATCTTGGGAATTAAGGGGACCACTTGGCCTTACAGTTTAAAAGTAGATTGAGTTGTGTTATGGGTTAGATATGAGGTGTCTCCCAAAAGCTCTGTGTGGAACAATGAGTGAAATGACTAGATGATGAGGGTTATAACCTAATCAGTGGATTAGTACACTAGTCCATTAGATATGGATTAACTAGGGGGTAGCTGTAGGCAGGTAGGGTGTAGCTGGAGGAAGTAGGTCACTAGGGGCATGCCTGCTCCCTGTTTTCCATGTTCTGAGTTGCTTTCTGCCACCACACCTTTTCACCTCACCTATGGCCCAGAGCAAGGGAGTCAGCTGATGATGGACTAAGCCCTGAAACCATAATCCAAAGTAAACTTTTCCCTTACTGTGATTTTCTTATAAGGTACTTTGGTCACAGTGACACAAAGCTGACTAAAACAAGTGAAATTTCAATAATATAATGAATGAACCCTTTCTTGGGTCTACCAAATTCATATTGTCTAAATTTCTTTTTTTGTGTGTCCTTTTCTTATTTATTGGTGCATTATAATTGTACATGATGATGGGATTTGTTGTTACATATTCATAGATATACCCAATACAGCAATATAATTTGGTCAATTCCCCCCCTCCACACACCCCTACCTCCCTCCTTCCATTCCCCAGATCCCTTGCCTCTCTTTCTTGGTCCTATATTTTTCCTAAAACATCCAAGTACAGTGACATAATTCTTATACCTTTGAAGAACATTTTTTAAACACATGACTATAGTATACACAGTGACATACTTATAAATGCTTGGGGTGTACCTTGCTTTAACTCAGTGCTAACATTTCCCCTTCTCCTCTTTACCTATCATCCATTGTTATTTTTAGATATAATTGACAATAGGATTAAACATTTACATGTTTGTAAAGACATGCACTATAGCTTATTCAAATATTTTATGCAATATATTGCAACTTTATCTCATAAATATTGACATATTGCATTTTCCTTACAATTCACTTTTCACTATTTTTTCTTTTCTTTTTTTAAAATTTTTATTAAGGAGTTGAGTTGTCAAAGAATCTTAAATGCACATGAAGTGACAATATGATATACATTTGGTCTTAAATCATAGTTTCCCCCACATTGCCAAACTACCTTAAGGTAGTTTTGATTTGCATTTCTCTGATTGCCAACGATTTAGAACACTTTCGCATGTATCCATTGGCTTGTTCAATTTCCTCTGTTGAGATGTTTCTGTTTAGCTCTCTGGCCCATTTATTGATTGAATTGTTTGTGTTTTAGTTATTGAGTTTTTTGAGTTCTTTGTAAATTTTGGATATTAGTCCCTTGTCAGAGAGCTCACAGGTCATGATTCTCTCTCATTCTGTAGGTTGTCTCTTGACTGTTTTGACTAATTCCTTGGCTGAGCAAAAAGCTTTTCAATTTAATGGCATATGACTCATTAATTCTTGACTTTAATTCTTTCATTTTGGGAGTCTTATTGAGGAAGTCTTTGCCAACTCCCACTTGCTGAATTGTTGGTCCTAATTTTTCTTCTAGCAGTTGTGTGGTAGCTGGTTTAATTCCTAATTCTTTGATCCACTCAGATTAGATTTCTGTACAAGGTGAGAGACAAGGATCTAATTTCAACTTCCTACAAGTGGCTGTCCAGTTTTTTCAGCACCATTTGTCGAATAGGCCGTCTCTCCTCCATGTTATATTTTGACTTCCTTTGTCAAAGATCAGATGTTAAAAGATTTCTGGGTTTGTTTCAGAGTCTTCTATTCTATTCCATTGGTCTCCATTCCTATTTTGATACCAGTACCATGCTGTTTTTAACACGACAGCTCTATAGTACAATTTTAGATCTGGGATTGCAAAATCACCTGTTTCGTCTTTCTAGCTTAGTATTGTTTTAGGTGTTCAAATGAATTCGAGAATTGCTTTTTGTATATCTGTAAAGAATGACATTGGATTTTTTTTAATTAGTTGAACATGGTCTTAAAATTGAGGGGAAATCATTATCAAACAATCAAGAACAAATGTATATTTACATAGTTAGCCAAGGCTGATGCCATTCCATGATTTCCCCCTTTGGGTTCCCCATGGTTCTGTGTTTCCCCCAATTGAACCCCTGTGTTAAATGGACTTTTCATGGAGGTCAGAGATTTCCTTCTGAGTTGATTCTCCCATACTCCCTCCCTTCAGTCTCCTTGATATCCTTCCTAATCCCTCCCACCTCCTTGTCCCTCTCTCTATATCTCCAGGTATCTTAGGCAAGATTCCCCGTTTGTGTAAAAATTCAAACATGTTGAGGTTTTTATTAGCTTAGCCATCTATCATACTGTTTCTGGTTGTATTCTAGGTTCCACAAATGAGAGAAAACATTCAGCCCTTGAGTCTCTGAGATTGGGATACTTCACTTAGAATAATTTTTTTCCATCTCCATCCATTTGGCTGCAAAAGCCATGATATCATTTTCTCTAATGGCCAAGTAGTATTCCATTGTATATATGTACCAAAGTTTTTGAATCCACTAGTCAAGTGAGGGGCATCTGGGTTGGTTCCATAGTCTAGCTATAGTAAATTGAGTTGCTATAAACATCGATGCTATAATATGTAAATTCTAACTCTTTTGGGAAAATACCCAGAAGTGGGATAACTGGGTCAAAAGGTGGTTCCAGCCCTAATTTTTTGAGGAGTCCCCACACTGCTTTCCAGAGTGGCTGAACCAGTTTGCAGTCCCACCAGCAATGTGACAGTGTTCCTCTTTTTCCACAGCCCCTCCAGTATCTGTCGTTGTTCATATTCTTCATTTTTGCCACTCTAACAGGAGTGAGGTGCAATCTCATTGAGGTTTTTTTTTTTTTTTTTTTTGAGAGAGAGAGAGAATCAATTTTTATTTAGTTTTTCATGTGGCCTTCGTTGCTCCAAGAGTTCGCTGTATATGTGGTGCTGGGGTTTGAACTTTAGGAGTTGCACATGCAGTGCAAGCTCCATAACCACTGAGCCACCATTGCAGCCCCCTCATTGAAGTTTTGATTTGCATTTCTCTTATTGCTAATGATGTAGAGCATTTTCTCATATAATTATGGGCTTTCTGAACTTCCTCTGGTGAGAAGTTTCTTTTTAGATCCGTATCCCATTTATTGATTGGATTATTTGTGATTTTGTTGTTTAGGTTTTTTTTAGTTCTTTGTATATTCTGGATATTAGCCCTCTGTCTGAGGGGTAGCAGGCAAAGATTTTCTCCTATTCTGTAGGATCTCTCTTGACACTTTTGATTAATTTTTTAGCTGTGCAAAAGCTTTTTAGTTTAATTGAATTCCATTCATTTATTCTTGACTTTACTCCTTGTGCCATGGGATTTTTGGAAGGCTGCCCAACCCCTATGACATTGGCATCTTGATGGGGATTGCATTGAATCTGTATAGTGCTTTTGGTAGAATGGTGGCCATTTTAATTTTATTAATTCTTCCTAACCAAGAGCATGGAACATCTTTCTATCTTCTCAGATGTTCCTCAATTTCCATTTGCAGTGTTGAATAATTTTCATTATTCAGGTCTTTTACTTCTCTTGTTAGATTAATTTCCAAGTATTTTATTCTTTTAGAGGATATTGTGAATGGGACTGATTTCCTGATTTCTTCTTCTGCCCTATTATTGTTAGTGTATAGGAAGGCTATTGATTTATGGATGTTGATCTTGTAGCCTGCTACTTTCCCATATCTGTTTATAAGCTCAAGAAGTTTTCTGGTGGAGTTTTTTGGATCTTCCAGATATAGGATCATATCATCAGCAAAAAGGGGTAATTTAACTTCCTCTCTTCCTATTTTTATCCTTTTGATTTCCTTCTCTTGCCTGATTGCTCCAGCCAGGGTCTAGAATAAAAGTGGTGAGAGGATAGCCTTGTCTTTCTCTCAAATTTAGTGGAAATGCTTTCAACTTTTCTCCATTTAGAATTATACTAGCTGAGGGTTTGGCATATATGGCCTTTGAAAAGTTAAGATAAGATCCTTTGATCACTATTTTTTCTAGAGTTTTGATCATAAATGGGTGTTGGATTTTATTGAAGGCTTTCTCTGTGTCTATTGAGATGATCATATGGCTTTTGTCCTTAATTCTGTTTAAGTGATGAATCACATTTATTGATTGGCACATGTTGAACCTGTCTTGAATACCTGGAATGAAGCCCTCTTGATTATGATAAATTATCTTCTTGATGTGTTTTTTAATGCAGTTTGCAAGAATTTTATTAAGGATTTATCCATCATGTTCGTCGTGACGGATATTGATCTGTAGTTTTCTTTTTCTTTATGTTTTTTTTTTTTAACAAGAGAGAGTGACAGCGAGCGAGAAAGAAAGACACAATCAATTTTATTTAGTTTTCTCATGTTGAGACTTCGTTGTGTATGTGGTGCTGGGGTTTGAACTCACATACTGGTGCATGCCAGGCAAGTGCTGTAACCGCTGAGCCACCACTCCAGTCCCATAGTTTTCTTTTTTTTTTGATGTGTCTTTGTTGAGTTTAGGTATCAGAGTTATGGTTGCTTCATAAAAAGTGTTTGGGGGAATTCCCTCTTTTTCAGTTTCTTGGAATAGCTTGATAAGGACAGGTGTTAACTCTTCTTCAAAGAGCTTGAAAGAGATTCTTCTTCAAAGGTGTAATAAAACTCAGCAGAGAATCCATTAGGTTCTGGGCTTTTCTTCTTTGGAAGACTTTTAATTGCTACATGGATTTTGGTACCTGTTATTGGGCTGTTTAGGATTTCAATTTCATCCTGTGTCAATTTTGGGATGTACTATGTGTCTAGAAATTTGTCCATGTCTTCCAGATTATCTGATTTAGAGGAGTCTAGCTTTTTAAAATATGTTCTGATAATCTGATTTCAACATAATCAGTGGTGATCACCCCATTTTCATTGGCATTTTTGTTGATTTGCTTTGATTCACTCCTTCTTCTAGTTAACTTATCTAGGGGTCTGTCAATTTTATTAATTTTTTTGAAGAATCAGCTCTTTGTTTCATAGATTCTTTTTATTATTTTTTTGTTCTCAATTTCATCGATTTCAGTTTTAATCTTGAATATTTCCTGTCTTCTGCTGGTTTGGGATTAAATTGTTCTTCCTTTTGTAGAGATTTGAGTTGGAGCATAAGTTTATTTGTTTGGGTTCTGTCCTGATTCTTTTTTTTTTTTTTTAATATTAACTGTTGTTTAATCTTAGGACTTGGTGTTTGAGTATTCATTGTGTTATTCTTCTTTTTTATGAGACGGATATAGAGATACAATTGAGGGGGAAACATCAAAATTCAAGAATCAATGTATATATACTTAGTTATCCAGGGCTAATGCCATATCATGGATCCTCAGCTTGGGTTCCCCCAGTTGCGGTTTCCCCCAGAAGAACTCCTGAGTTAAATGGATATATCGTGAAGGACAGAGATCTCCTTCTGAGATGATTCCCCCATATTCCCACGCTCTAGTCTCCTAGGAGTTCTTCCTACACCCTCCCCCACCCCACCATCCTGATTCTTAATGTGGACACTCAGTGCCATAAATTTTCACATTAAGAATGCTTCCATGCTGTCCCAGAGTTTTGATATGTTGTGTTTTTATTCTCATTCCCTTTCAAGAATTCCTTAATTTCTGTTCTCTTATCTTCCTGGATATATTCTTCATTTAATAAGGTGTTATTCAATCTCAATGTAAATGTGTGTTTTCTGTGATGATATTTGCTGTTAATTGCTAGGGTCATGGCATTATGGTCTGATAGGATACATGGAATAATATGTACTTTTTTATATTTGCTGAGATTTGCTTTGTGAACTAGAATATGATCTATTTTGGAGAAGGATCCATGTGCTGCTGAAAAGAAGTTATACTCCTCCAATTTGGGGTGGAATATTCTGTAGATATCTGTTAAGACTGTTTGATTTATGGTGTTGGGTGTTGTTTAGACTGGAGAATTTCTTCTTCTTCTTCTTCTTTTTTTTTTTTTTTTTTTTTTTTTTTTTTTTTTTTTTTTTTTTTTTTTTGCTTTGATGATCTGTCTATTGATCATAGAAGAGTATTAAAGTCTCCCACTACTATTGTGTTGAGGTCCACAATTGGTTTTATGTCTTGGAGTAATTTTTTCACATAGTTGAGAGTGTTGGTGTTTGGAAAGTATGCATTTACTATGGTTATATCTTCCTGTTGTATTGTTCCCTTTACTAGGATGTAGTGGCCTTCTTTAGCTCTTCTGATTAATTTATGTTTGAAGTCTACTTTGTCAGATATAAGAATTGCAACTCCAGCTTGCTTTCTTGGGCCATATGCTTGGTAGATTTTTTTTTCATCCTTTCACCCTCAATCTATGGATGTCATTGAGTGTAAGGTAGGTTTCCAGTAAGCAGCATATTTTTGAGTTTTGTTTTTTGATCCAATCTGCTAGTCTGTGTCTTTTGATTGGTGCATTGAGACCATTCACATTCAATGTTAGAATAGTTATGTGGTTGTGGTTCACTGTCACTGTGTTTTATTAGTAAGTTCTGTGCTTTCTTGATTGTCTATTGATAATACATGCCTTTATTGAATTTCCTCTGTTTGTGGGTTTTGAGGAATGTTTGCTTGTTCTTCTGTCTGGAATTTATCTTGGAGGATTCTTTGTAATGCTGGCTTTCTGTTCATGAATGCTACAAGTTTGATCATATCATGAAAAGTTTTTGATTTCTCCCTCAAATTTGAGGCTGAGTTTTGCTGGGTATAGTATTCTTGGCTACATATTGTGTTTATTCAGACATTGAGAGATCTCCTTCCATGATCTTCTTGCTTCCAGTATCTGAGCTGAAAAGTCAGATATGTTTCTTATTGGTTTGCCTCTGAATGTGATTTGGCGTTTCTCCCTTGCCACTTTCAGTATTTTTTCCTTGATTTCCCTGTTGTACATTTTGAATATGATGTGTCTCAGTGAGCTTCTCACTTGATTAGGCCTTTTGGGTGTCCTATAAGCTTCCTGGATGAGCCAATCTGACTCTATTTTTATATGGGCAAAATTTTCTTTAACTATTTCATTTAAAATGTCCCTTATCCCATTCCCTTGTGTTTACATTTCTTCCTGTATCCCAATTAATCTTAGATTGTTTCTTCTCATTTCATCCCAGACATTTTTAAAAATTCTAATCATGTTCTTTTAGTTGTTTTTCTCTTTTGCCATCCTTGTGCTCAAGCTTGCTCACCCTGTCCTCATTGTCAGAAGTTCTTTCTTCAAGAGCTGAGATTCTGTTTCCTATAGAAGTTAGTATATTATTAAATTCTTCCATGGTTCCATTCATGTCATTGACTGCAGATTTTAGCTCTGTTACTTACTTTTTGAGTATGTCTATTTCTTTGCTAATAGTTTTTCATCTCTTGAGTTTTCTTACTTAGACCCTTCATTATATCTTGTTTTAGCTCATTGTTCCTTTTATTAATCATATAATTGATGATATTTTTAAGGTTTTCATCTCAGTGCCTATCTGTGGCATCCTTTTTACCCCTAAAAGTTTGTGGGTTTGTGGTTTTGATGTGACCCTTTCCTAGTTTGCTTCTTCATTTTTGAAGAGCTTCTTCTGGATCTCTGAATTAGGATTCCCTATGGGGAAGGTAGGCAGTTCTCCAGGTGTTTTTTCCTTGCAATACAAAGGGACAAATTAGCGACCACCTCTTTGATGATCACCTTCTTCCTGACACTGCTTTTGCCTGGATCCTTGTTGTGCTCCACCTTGTTGTGCTCAGATTGCAGATCTGAACCTGGGTTGTCCTGGGCACCTGCCAGGCCCAGACAAGAAGAGGCCTAGGCCAGTTCTTCAGCTGGGCAGGGGCTGCTCTTCATGGGGGACCTACCCACAGGTGTTCTGAGTGACTCCAGTGGGGACCAATGGAAGCCTGGACTGGCACATGGGGTGTCAGATAGGTGGAGGCTGCTCTGGATGGGGGGAGCAAACCAGTGGTGTCCTGAGTGTCTGCCAGCTGGGACCATTTAGCAGTGTCGTAACTGCTGAGCCACTGCTCCAGCCCCTTTAAGTGATTTCTTGAAGGAGAAGAGTCAATTAACTTACTTTATTTTTTGTTCTTTAAATAAGAATTTTAAATCCCATCAATCTGGAGGTGTTATTCTTTGGTTAATCCACTTCTTAGGTTTATTACTAGTGTTTGATAATAGAGGAAAATTTGGAACTCTTGAGGCAATTTTGAAAGGAAGAAATGAAAAATAGGAAAGAGATGAAAGAAATGGATTGAGCAGGACTGGAGCAGTGGCTCAGCAGTTACTGTGCTTGCCTGGGATGAGTGAGGACACAGGTTCAAACCCCAGCACCACATAAGCAACAAAGTGTTGAGCAATGAAAGCCACATGAAAAACTAACTAAAATTGATTCTGTCTTTCTCTTTCACAATCCCTCTTTCTTTAAAAATAAAATATGGATTGAGGGCTGGAGCAGTGGCTCAGCAGTTACGGCACTTGCCTGGCATGTGTGAGTACTCGAGTTTAAACCCCAGCACCATGTGTACAACGAAGTCTCGGAGCAACAAAAGCCATGTGAAGAATTGAATAAAATTGATTCTCTCTTTATCTCTCTCTCTCTCTCTCTCTCACTGTCCCTCTCTCTTTAAAAGGAAAATATGGATAGAGCAAAACAACTGCTAAAAAATTATCAGTATAATCTTTAGAGGATTTTTAAAAATAGCAGTATCCACTATATATGTTTATGTTATGAAAATTCTTCCTGATTCATGTACACTTTCTTTTTCTTTTCTTTTCATTTTTTTCTTTTCTTCCTTTTTTTTTAGAAAGAGGGGACAGTGAGAGAGAGAGAGAGAGAAGCAATTTTTATTTAATTTCTCATGTGACCTTCATTCCTTGGACACTTCCTTGTGTATATGGTGCTAGGGTTTGAACTCGGGTCATTGTGCATGCTAGGAGCGCCGTAACTGCTGAGCCACTGCTCCAGTCCAGGTACACTTTCTTAATCCTCAATAAATTCTACTGGAATCATGGAAAATTTGACATATAAGTTTCTGTGAGTGTGTGTGCATTTTGAATTGATGAAAAGGCAGAATTTCAATGCCCTTAGTGCAAAGCAGAAAGAGATTGTGCAGAAACAAACATTAAAGCAAAGATGGCAACTGTAGACATACAAAAGGATTGAGAAAGGCTAGGGAATTTCACAGAACATGCAAAAGTAGTTCTAGCTGATCTTATCTAGATGTAAAGGGTTTGAGGATCTTGAATAGATATCTTTGGGGTATCTCTTCTAAATTGAGAATATACATTTTACCATCTATGTATATTTTGGGTGGATTTTTTGGGGGAATACAATCACAAAGAAAATGTGACTAAATTTTGATGAACTTATAGAAGTAACCCAAGTTTTGACTAGAACCGTGGTTTGATACATTCATTCTCTTTCTGTTTAGTGAGGAAACCACTCAGAGATGTGACACTGCTTGCTGTGTCTATTTGAGCATGATGTAGGATAACATGTTTTTAAAGCCACCATGCTTGGCATGCATCTTTAAAAGCGTCTATGTAGCATTTTAAAAAAACAGGATTATTTGGGGGTGACTGAACAGGGATCAGATTATATGGACAGCCTGTTTCTTCCTCCCACCCTCCATCTTTTAATCATCAAAAACAATAGTTTTAAATCTTGCTTCACACTGAGGAAAGTGTTCACAAATTATTATGAATAAAATACAGGTTAAAAATCCTTGTGAATTTATTATGATTTGAGTGAAAATCATACTTGAATGGAAGAGACAAAGGAAATATCTTTTAGTGGTAGGGTGTTAGAAGATTTCTTTCTTTAAAATTTCTGTGTGTTCTATAATACTGGATCTCAAATTACACTACAGAGTTATAGTAACAAAAACAGCATGATACTGGCACCAAAACAAACATGAAGATCAGTGGAATAGAATAGAAGACACAGATAAAAACACACATAATATGGTTATTTGATACTAGACAAAGATGCCAAAAACATAAGTTGGAGAAAAGACAGCTTCTTTAACAAATTGTGCTGGGGAAACTGGAAATTCATATGTAGAAGAATGAATTTTTTTTAAGAGAGAAGGAGGGAGACAGAGTGAGAGAAGGAGAGAGTCAATTTTTTTAACATGTAAATGGATTTTTTTATTGCTTTCATTGGATTTTTTTTAATTTTTAATTTTTGAACAACCATACAAGTTTTTAACAAAATAATATAAAATGTGTATATATTCTGGATATTGCAGTTACCCCCAGGAGTGCCACCCCAATTACCCTCCCTTATCCCACCCTTCCACTTCCCACTATATCTCTAAAAAAAGTATTAAGTTGTAAAACATTACATCTTATCTGGATTTAACACGTGCTAATAGACCAACTTTCTCATTGTCCAGGGTCTAGTCCCCACCTCCACAGATGAGTGGAGACAATCGACCCTTAGATCTCTGGGTTAAGCTGATTTTACTTATCATGATCTCTTCCATAGCCATCCATTTGCCTTCGAAGGCTGCAATGTCATTGTTTCTAATTGCTGTGTAATATTCCATGGTATAAATGTACCACAGTTTTTGGATCCATTCTTCCAGTGAGGGACATCTGGGTTGTTTCCATAGCCTAGCAATAGTAAATTGTGCTGCTATGAACATAGATATTGCTGTGTCACTTTAATATGCTGATTCTAAGTCCCTGAGAGAATTAATTTTTATTTAGTTTTTAATCTGGTTTTCATTGCTATGACACTTAGTTGTGCATGTGGTGCTGGGGATTGAACCCGGGTCCTCATGCATGCCAGGCAAGTATGATACCACTAAGCCACGGCTCCAGCCCCTAGAAGAATGAAATTTGATGCTTCTCACTCACCCTGCACAAAAGTCAACTCAAAGTGCATCAAAGACCTATGAATTAGATCAGAAACCCTGAAACTGCTAGAAGAAAATGTATTCCCAACACACTAACATATTGGCACAGAAAGTGATGTCCTTAACAAGACTCTTAATGTGCAAGAAATAAAATAAAAAATCAGTAAGTGGGATGGCATTAAATTTAGAAGTTTCTGCATAGCAAAGAAAACAAATAAAAGCATGAAGAGAGAGCCTACAGAAAGGGAGAAGATCTTTGCCACATTCTCGGGGCATTAATATCCAGAATATACAAAGAACTAAAAAACCAACCAAATAAAGAACCCCAAATAAACAAAAAACCCAAATCCAAATAACCCAACCAATACATGGGCAAAAGAGCTAAACAGACATTTTGTAAAAGAAGAAATAAAAATGGTAAACAAACATAAGAAAATATGTTCATTGAATTAGAACAAGTTATACTCTATGCTTTTATAATTATATATCATTATATATTCTATTGTCACCAATAAAAAATGTTCAGCATCTCTAGCAATTAGGGGAATACAAATCAAAACTTCATTGAGATTTCATCTCTCTCCAGTCAGAATGGTAATTATCAAGAACACAAATAACAACAAATGTTTGTGAAGATATGGGGAAATGGGTACACTCATACATTGTTGGTGGGACTGCAAATCACTCTGGAAACCATTATGGAGATTCCTCAAAAAACTAGGAATGAGCCACCATATGACCCATCTATCCCACTTCTTGATGTTTACACAAAAGATCTAAAATCAGCATATAATAGGGATGCAGCTGCATCAACATCTAATAGCAGCACAATTGGCAACAGTCAAGTTATGGAACAATCTGGGTGCCCTTCAACAGATTAATGGATAAAGAAAATGGATTAAAAAATACACAAATAGGGTATTACTCAGTGATAAAGGAGAATGTGTTTATTGCATTTGCTGGGAATAGATAGATGGAACTGGAGACTATCTTGCTAAGTGAAATAAGCCAGTCCCAGAAAGTCAAAAGTCAAATGTTTCTGATATGTGAAACTAATTCAAAATAAAAGGCAAAGGGAGATTAAAATAAAAAGAAAGGGAAAGAAAAAAAGAGAAAGGGAATTTTATCAAAATAGAGGAAAGATCAGTAGAGTAGAATAAAGGGATTGAGAAAGAGGAAGAAGAGATGGAAAAGGAAGAAAAATGGAATGAATCTGACCAAATTTTCATTCGTGCATACATGCTTGTGGCATAATGAGTCTTGGCATTGGGTGCATTCACAGGACAATAATTTTAAAAAAAGTAATTTGTAAATGGATTGAAGAGGGATCAGTGGAGTGAAGGGAAGTGAACAGGGAGTAGTTGGAGAGTGCTGGGGACTGAACTGGGGTGGGTTGTGTTCTACACTTTTGTAATTATGTCAGGGTATATGTAGCCTGGTATTGTATATAACTAAAAAGAATAAAAAATTTTCTTTATATTCTAAATTGAAATATTACTTTCAAAATTTGTCTTACAGATATATTTAAGTATAGCAACTAAGGTGCACACATGCATAAGCCGTGGAGAGCTAGTTTGCAAGGAACATTATAGATTATTTTGACTTGATCTCTGTACCAGGTGAGCTCCTTTTTCTGTTAAAGTTTCACCTTAATATAGTTGAAATCTTGAATAATTAGGTTATAAGTAATTGTTGGATACCTTAATAATTTCTTTTGTATGTATTCATTTTTTTTTTTTTTAGAGGAGGAAACATTTATTTTGGGTTCATGGTTTCAGAGGTCTCACTCAGTCCATGGTCAGGAGATGCCATTGTTCTGGGTGAAGGTGAGGCAGAACATCGTAGTGGAAGGGTGTAATAGAGTAAAGCTGGTTAGTTCACACGAGCTGAAAGAAAGAGAGAGAGCTACCTTGATAATTTTTAAGATATAATTCTGAGATTTTGATCACTAAACACCGTATTAAGTTTCTATGCTTTTGCTTAATTTTTTTTTAAAGAATGAGAGGGAGGGAGGGAGAGAGAGAGAGAGGGAGAAAGAATCAATTTTATTTATTTTTTCATCCGGTCTTTATTTCTCTTACACTTAGTTTTTTGTATGTGTCTGGGGTACAAAACCAGGTCCATGTGCATGCCAGTTAAGTGCTACAACCACTGAGCCAATGCTCCCTTTTGCTCATTTTTTTTAACATGATAAAGAGAGGGTATATTTTTGTGCAATTTGATAGGTTCATATTTGCCACTCCATGATGTAAAAGGGATGTATACGATTGTAGAAAGTTTTGATATGTATGTTCATGAGCTTTTGTAGTCTGCTAAAAATTCTTCTTTTTACTAAGCAGTTTTCAATGATCTAATCTTTTCCCATTTTCTATGTGAAACAGAGGTGAACTTCTTAGATAAAATGAATGTTATGAGCCGGGTGTGGTGGCGCATGCCTGTAATTCCAGTGACTTGGGAGGCAGAGGCAGAACGATGGCAAGTTCAAAACCAGCCTCAGCAACTTAGCAAGGTTCTAAGCAGGTAAGTGAGAGCCTGTCTCAAAATAAAAACTAAAAAGGACTGGGGATGTGGCTCAGTGGTTAAATGCTCCCAGGTTCAAAAACAAAAAGAAAAAGCAAAAAGAATGTTGTTACTGCCAGGCTACTTGGGAGGCTGAGGCAAGAGGGTCACACAATTTCCTAGGCCAGCCTGGGGAATTTAGAGGGTCACTGCCTCAAAATTTAAAAAAAAGGGGGGGGGGCTGGGGATATAACTAAGTGGTAGAGTGCCCCTGGATTTAATTCCCAGTAGGTTTCAGAGGTTCAGTTAATGATTGGCTGACTCCATTGCTTGGGCCAAAGTGAGGCAGAACATCATCGGGGTAAGTAGCTCAGTTCATGAAATCCAGGAAACAGAGAGCTCAATGTATCTTTTATATCTAAAACTATTCTTGAGATTTACCAGAGGACCCTTTGAAAGTCACAAAGATTTTTTCTTTCACCTGTCCTATCAAAAAATTATGTTAGAGATTGTTAGGTTTGTTTAATATGTTACTATCATGAGAATTCCAAGGGAAAAATTTTCAATCAGAAGAGGCGTTTAGTCTTATCTAAGCTAAATTTATATACTTAAATATTATTATAAATGTTTTAGAAATCATATGTTTATATAAGTACAGGTAATTTTTCAACACCTTTCACTCACTGTTTATAATATGTTTTTGCCCTCAAGTTTCAGCAAAATGAGAATAAGGTAGGTTGAATGAATCGATGGGAAATTTCATTGTTGAATAATATAATTGAATATCTTTGCTTTAAAATTCTACTTTCTGCATATAAGGAGAAGCATTTTATTTGTCTTCTCAAGCAATCGCTAGTCTACAATTAATTAGGCTGCTTTTATAAATGAAATAATATATTTATAAGTGATTTTTAATGAAACCCTCTGAATTAAAAAAATCTGTGAGAGCTAAAAATATAAAATTCTTAGAAGAAAACATAAGTATGAATCTTTATTACCTTTGAATAGGCAATAGCCTCTTAGCCATTGAAATCTAAATCACAATCAAGAAAAGGAAAAAAATAGGTAAATGGTACTTTATCAAAGTTAATAATGGTTGTGTTTCAAAGGACCCTAGAAAGCATAGGAAAAATATTTGCAAATCACATATCTGACAAGGCTCTAGTATCCAGAATACATATAAAGAATTTTACAATTTAACAATAAAGTAATCCAATTAAAAATGAACAAAGACTTTGAAGTTTTCCAAAGATGATGTGCAATGGCCAGTAAACAAGCACATAATGCTTTATAAAAATCATTAATTATTAAGGAAATGCAAGTCAAACCCACAGTGAAATATCATTTTATGCCCATTAGGGTGAATATACATGTCAAGCATCCCTACTCCAAAATATTAAATATGAAATGCCCTCAAATCCAAAAATTCTGAGTGTTAATATGATGAATATAAGTGAAAATTTCCATACTTGATCTCATGTCATAGTTTGTATAAAAAAGTTCAGGCATGCTAAAAATATTGTATAAAGTTACCGTAAGGCTATGTGTGTAAGGTGCATATGATAAATGATTTTCATGTTTATACTTGGTTCACATCACCAAGATACCTTATATATGTGCAAATTCTCCAAAATCTGGAAAATTGAGAAATCTTAAGCACTTCTGCTCTCCACCATTTCAAATAAGAGACAAAAGACAGAAAATGACAAGTATTGGCAAGGAAATGAAAGACTTGGAATCCTCATAGATTGTTGGTAGGAATATAAAAAGAAGCAACACAACTGGAAAACAGTTTGGAAGTTCCTTAAAAAGTTAAACATGGGGGATGGAGCGGTGGCTTGGTGGTTACAGTGTTTGCCTGGCATGCTCAAGTACATGGGTTCAAACTCCAGCACTCACGTACACAACTAAGTGTCTGAGCAATGAAAGCCATGTGAAAAACTCAATAAAAATTGATTCTCTCTCTCTATCTCTATCTCTCACTCTCTTTCTTTCTCTTAAAAAAATACAAAAAAAAAAAAAAGGTTAAACATGGAGTTACCATATGACCCAGCAGGTTTATTATAGGTATAAACCAAGAGAAATGAAGATGTGTACATGCACAGATTTGTGCACTGGTATTCTTAGTATCATTATTCATTGTAGCAAGAAAAATGGAGCAACTGAAATGTCCATCAACAGATGAATAAATAAACAACAGGTGTTATATCCATAGGATATATATTATTCAACCACATGCATAAAAATAAAGTACTGATTCATGCTACAACATGGATGAACCCTAAAAATATTACAAGTGGAAAAAATCAGATACAACAAGATAAATATTGTATAATTTAATTTATATAACATGTCTAGAGTAGGAAATCTCCAGAGACAGAAAACAGAAAATAGATAGAAATGGTCGCCAGGAGCCAGAGGTAGGGGTAATGGGGAATATTCTGGCATTGGATATTGGTGATGGTTGTGCAACTTTGTGAATGCCCAATACTGTTAAATTGCACAATTTGATGTTTTTGGTACTGGAGATTGAACCCAGGGGAATTTTACCACTGAATTACACTCCTAATCCTTTTCATGTTCTTAGTTTGAGACAGGGCCTTGCTAAATTTCTGATGAGCTCACAAAGTTGCTGAGGCTGATCTCACTTGCAATCCTCTGCCTCAGTCTCCTGAGTCATTGGGATTATAGGTGTATGCCACTATGCCTGGCTGCTAAATTGCATACATTTTTTTTCTTAAAGTTTAAATAGAGAGGGACGGTAAGGGGGAGAGAGAGAGAGAGAGAGATAAATAGGAGAGTATCAATTTTTTATTTAGTTTTTCATCTGATTTTCATCGCTCTGAAACTTTGTTGTGTACATACATGGTGGTGGGGTTCAAGCTTGCATTCACATGCTTTACAGGAAAGCACCATAACCTCCGTGCCACCTCTCCAGCCTCTAAATTGCATACTTTTTTGTATTTTTTTTTTAAAGAAAGAGGAGACAGTGAGAGAGAAGGAGAGAAGTGATTTTTGTTTAGTTTTTCATGTGACCGTCATTCCTCAGACATTTTGTTGTGTATGTGGTGATGGGGTTTGAACTCATGTACTCACACATGCCAGGCAAGTGCCGTAACTGCTGAGTCACTGCTCCAGCCCCTCTAAATTGCATACTTTTAAAAGATAGATTTTACAGTTTGTAGCTAAAAATATGATCTTAAAAATGCAATAAAAATCTGAGTCTCCTTACTTTTTATGGCAATATAGCATTTTTATAGTCCAATAAATCTTTTGTAAACCAGAATATAATTGGACAAATTGTGTGGCCAAAGCCTCAACTTTCAAATATTGTCATATTTGAAAATGATGCTTATTTAATCAAGTTTGAGAATCCATTGTATGGGGGGAAATTAACTTTACGTATGGAGGAAATGCCTACAAAACCTTCCAGGAAACTTGGCTTGGTGCCTACCAGGGTTTACAGGATACCAGCCTCACAGGTGACATATGTATGTATATATACACACACATACACATACATACATACATATATACACACATATATAGGTATATATATATATATATATATATATATATCATGGGAAGTATTACTTCTCGTGATACCAAGAACTGGGAAGAATTTTAGGTGTTTCAAAAAAAGAATGCCCCCAAATTTATAGATATTATAGGTGACAAGAATTTCCTGGGCTTTGTTTTATACTGTTAAAATAGCTATAAAAGAGGCTTATAGAAGTCCAGTACAAGATTCCTTATGAAAACTTCAGACAGATGTCAATGTGGTAGACCTAGTAATTGATCACCATATGATTCTAGATTTGTGAACCAATTTCAAGATGGTAAGATTGGTTAATTATATGGTTGATTAATGTTTGCTACATCTATATACAAAATTAGGTTAATGGGGTTGGGGATTTAGCTCAGTGGCAGAGTACTTGTCTGGCATGTGCAAGGCCCCGAGTTTGGTCCTCAGCCCTGAAAAAAAAAAAAAAGAAAAAAAAATAGGGTCAAACCTGTAGGAGTAGTCCTATTTTTGTTGTATACAGAAATAATCTTTGAGATTATTATGATCATGGGAGTTGGGGTTGGGGATGATGCAGGAAAATTAAGAAAGCCTTTGAAATTAAAAAAAAAAGATGATGGGGTTTATTTTCAGTGAATATTAGGTATTGCCTAGTGCAACTTTCCAAGTTATCCTTTTCTGCTGGATTTTGTGCCTTTCATTTTCTTTGATTTATATTACAACTGGGAAGTTATAGAAAGCATAGTAATTGAAAATTAATTTTGTTGGGTGGAAGCCAATTTTGCATATATTGGTAAATTCATTTTAGCATTTTTGTTTGCTTATTTAAGTATCTGCTCTCTGCCTTCTCCTTTCAACTGGTTGTACTATCTTGAGTATTCCCTTATTAATTAGTAAGCTACATAACATTTTACATGTATTTGTTGTATATGCGTACCAGAGAACTATGATTTTTACCTTTGTCCAAGATGTGCTGGGATAATGAATCAGAAAATACCTTTTTTGTATCATAGCTTTTTAAAATAGGACAACTTCATTTCAGACTTGTGTGCTCTGTGCTAAAAGAAGTTCACCCCAAGACTTCAGTGGCTATTATCAGGAAATGCTGGAGGACAGCAGTGCTATTTATGCCTCTGATAATCTACACCAAGACCTGGCCCAAAATGGCTTTTGAAGCTTAAGATACAGCCACACTAGTGGTGGAGTGCAGTGCATTTGGGTCAGCAGATAAATTATTTCGTGGATGCTTCTTTGGGACCTTGAATTAATCAAGCATGAACATGCCATTCTAGAATACCTTACCTACCCATGAGCATTTGATAGATTAGGCTATAATCCAGAAAATATTAATGTGATACAAGAATACTAAAGGTAAAGTATTTGCATTTTTCTGGCTAAACAGGAAGAGTTTCCTTATGGAGTGGTTTATCTAAATAGAAGGAGTACAGAACTTTTTTGGTGAATAGAATGTGGTAGTATTGCTGAATGAATTAACAGTCCAGTCAGGTGCAGTGGCAGATGCCTGTAATCACAGGTATTTGGAAGGTTGGGGCAAAAGGATCCCAAATTCAAGGTAAGCCTGGCAATTTAGCTCGATCCTGTTTCAAAAAATAAGAAGACTGAGATGTAGTTCAGTGGTAAAGAGCTCCTGAATTCAATCCTCAGTACACACACACACACACACACACACACACACACACAAAGAAAAGAAAATGAATTCTTCTTGTAGTACCTAAGTGGAATGGATTTGGCATGCACAGAACATTCTATCAAGCTGCAACAATCAGAGGTGGCACAAGAGAATATGTCACAGAGTACCAAAGAGTATGTTTCAGTAGCTTAAGTGGTATTGATTTCACTCCATGTTCCAGGAATGGGAATATGATTTAACTGCAAATCAGAATATTATATTTTCAAGATTATTGGTATAGGAATGGCCAGGTCACCCCATGACATTGCTTATATATGTTTCTGCTGATACTGACTAAAGTCAGGTCCAGAAGTTTTGTGTGTATACAATAGGAGAGAAACTTTTTTACTTGCTGGACAAGAACCAATAAAACTATAAGGGTGCATATACTGCTTATTATCTTGCTCCCACACGCAATAGATCCCCATGAAGAAAGCCAACACAGAGGGAAAAGGAGTTGAGAGACAGAGGGTGAACAGATCATATCAACATTATTTGAGTGCTGAATCCAGCAAAACCTCATTTACACAAGCCAAGAATTCTGTTCTCCACCACTCACCCTCCCCTATCTCCAAGCCAGTTTTCTATTGTTTACAACAGAAAGAAGCATGATAGATATAGAACTCTTTCCAATTGGGTAGAGCCATTGGAGAATCGATGAGAAGCAAAGACTGTCTCTCTTAGTAGAAAGAAGCCATAATAATTTTTTGAATACGGTTTGCTAGTACTTTGTTGAGGATTTTTGCATCCACGTTCATAAGGGATATTGGTCTGTAGTTTTCTTTTCTTGATGTATCCTTGTCCGGTTTTGGTATCAGAGTTATGGTTGCTTCATAAAAAGTGGATGGGAGCATTCCCTCCTTTTCAATTTCTTGGAATAACTTAGTAAGGAG